>JBBPMU010000913.1:0-12397 GCA_038090475.1 Wakefieldia striispora | reverse complement strand
ATTGGGAATCAAGAGACCTTGGACAAGCCAAAGAATACCTTGGAATGCGGATAACCAGAGATTGAAAGAAGCGAACTCTGAGATTAGATCAATCACTTTACGCAACAAAAGTTGTTGAGCAATTCGGTCAACAGACCTCTAAACTGGTCGCTACTCCCCTTCCAACTGGCTATAATCCAAGACCCAATGATGGAAAAGAAGATTCGAACCTTTGAAGTTGTTATCAATTGGTCATCGGATCACTGTTATACATCATGCTCGGAACTCGTCCAGACCTTGCCTACTCTGTAATCAAGATGTCACAGTTCTCTGCAAACCCTACACAGGAACATTTGCAGAAGGCGATTTATATCGTTCGATATTTGGCTCAGACCACAAATCTTTGCCTCAAATATCAAGCAGACAGTCCCTCAAATGGACTACTTGCTTACTCTGACACTGATTGGGCAGGAGACATAGAGACCTCAAGGTCCACAACTGGATATGCCATTTTCCTAGCAAATGGCATATGTTCTTGGCTGAGTAGATGACAGAAGAGAGTTCAACTTTCTTCCACAGAAGCAGAATATTGCAGAATGACCGAATGTTGCAAGCAGATCCAGTGGATTCGCAACTTATTCGAGGAAGCACATATCCTTCTACCACTCATTCCACTTTGCATCGACAACCAAGGCACTATATTCCTTGCTTCTAACCCAGCTCAAGAAGGACGTACAAAACATGTCCGGATCCCTGAACACTACATTTGGGAGGCTATTGCTCTTCAAGAAGTGGAACTCTTCTATGTTTCAACCACACAGCAATTTGCAGATATCTTCACAAAGAATCTAGCAAAGATAGCTTTTGAGCAGGGATGAAAGTATCTTCTTTTACTACCATATTCATAATTGACATTTCTAGTGGGGAAGAGTGTTGAGATCAGTGGTATTTTCATCTTCAGATCTTCATCTCCAGATACCCTGATCTTAGATTGATCTACTGTTTCTCAGATGGAACAATCGATGGATTGATTCTGATGTTCTAGACTCATATCAAATACAATATGAAGGGTGCAACCCTAGAACATTCTGACAAACACCCTTTTCCACTATCATGTCTTCTTATTTCATATGATAGCAGATTCCTTATCCATTGGCAGATAACAGTATTTCATATAGAGATAAGTTATCTCTCTATTCTTGTTATCTTTGGATATTGTCCAATAGGACACCTATGGCCTTTCTAGATAGATAAGACCATTTACTATATACGTACTCCCTGTACAGTATATAAGACAGAGAGTCTCTCTCAGAGCTCTCTAACCAGAATTTGAACACTGTTTATCTTACCACATCTTTGCACCTCACAAAGGACCACTCCGCTTACTCTTTGATCTACCTTGATCAGCACTAGTGAGTTATCTCTCTCCTAGTGTCCATAACCTCTGCCCTTTCGCCCTTGCTGTGCGAAAGCCTAGTCACTTATGTAGGTGATTAGAGATCAAAAGTGATTGCCTGGTTCGATTGCTTTAGGTTATGAGCCCTGATTGATCATCAGATCCGTCTTATCTTCGTACACCCTCTTATCCCTTGATGATCTTTTGATCAAACCATGGAGCCCTTTGAGGTTTTCTGGTTCACCAGACTCTTATCTATGATCGTCCAAGCTATGTCCATTATAGGACATGGGCGAGTCACTAGAGTCGTTGGCGATGTAGCCGTCTTTGCTGTGACAGATGGTGCCATCTGGTATCATCTTCTTCAGTCAGACGATTCCTTTGGCGTTCTCACTCTCTTGTTTAACTTTCGAGTTGGACCTTGTGTATGGATACTCAATATTTCACTTACCAGAGTACCATACCAAGTAAGAGAACCGCTTCAACCTCCTGAAGCGAGAGCAACAGATACAAGTCCAATACCGGTACCACCCCCTACTACAGCACCTCCCTCACCTACCGTTCGCACATCACCTCACTCCCCACCTCTCTTGGAGACTCCTGACGATTCTCCTCCTTTTACAATTCCTTGTCTCCTTTGCAGCCATCTGCTCAAAGAAGGAGAGATTTGCTTTGGACAGCACCTAGGTTCTACCTGGAGACATCATCGTGTCCATCACAAAGGCTTTAGGTTCATTCATCAACACCGTGACTTTGGTTTCTCATATCACCCAACCTTTGATCAGGTTCAACCAAATGGTCATTGAGGCTTTTTATCAATCATCCCTAGTGATTGACAAGCTTTTCTATGTGCACGCTGCACTCAACCATCTTTGAATGAACCACTAAACGACCTTCCTCCTCCTCCTTACACACACAATGGCCAACCATTCCATCAGCTCCACAGGACTGTCCCTCTCCAGCTCCGACAAAGAGAACCAATCTCTCATCGAGATGAACTTCCAGCCAGACCACGAAACCTGCAGTCTCTTGCAAGTTGAGATGACGAACACTCAGACAGTTCTTCTTGCACAAGTTGAGAGGAACCTTCAGCTGGGACTTCCCCCAATTTCTTACGATGCACTGGAGAGTGTGACACCATGGAGATCAGAGACATATGAGTTAGAGATAATGGGGATGGAACATCAACAATTATGGGCCCTCACCAATATGGGCTTACTAGAGCAGCCAGGAGATCAAATAGCAACCTTTCACACTCCGAAACCTCTGGGTGAAGAAGACATTGTCTGGGACCTGACCAAGGTAGCCGAGATACCTTACTATTTTGGTTCAGATGTAGCTCCTTATTGGGATCAGGACTTTCCTCCTCCCAACCGGCTTGTCCAGCCTTTCAAACTTCAGACAGCCGAGACCAGCACTCTGGACGCTTCTATCCTTGCTACCTCATCTTACTTCCCAGGTGAAACCCTTTCTTCCATTTATGAAGGCGCCAGTTGGCCAATGCCAATCGAGACCTACAACTCTACACCTTCAGCTCTCACCCACCATCACGGTTTCGAGATTTATAGATGCGATATGTTTCCTCCTCTGGCAGACTCTTCTTTTGTTGACGATTTTCAGCCTGGAGATACTCATGCAGTCTTTTATGATTCCTTGGTACATCCGAACTTTGAGGTGAACCCCCTATCCTGGCACAACGCTCATCGATTTGGAAATCCACCAGCTCCTCCACTTAGGAAGTTCCATAGAGGCATGGACCAATACCTATGTAAGAAGTGGAAGAGAGCACCTGGAAACATGCGCCTCAAGCGTATCCAGAGAGTACTAAGGATGTCTACCAATCCTTTCCAACAGGAGCGGTGCTATGACCTCCTTGCTAATGTACAGGTGGCTACCTTTTCCAATCAATTAGCAGGAGTTCGCTCTCAGGCTAGGACATGGGCACTTATGAGGACACATGCTGTATAGGACTTTTTTCTGGTACTTGCTGTATTTTTCTTGATGTCTTGTTGATCACGCTATAAGGAAAGTTTATCTGACTAAGAACTGTCATGACTAATAAGACTTTCAGTATAATGGCCCCTTTCCCAATTCACAATTCATTCAAGATTGAAAGTACCCTTCTCGCCAAGATCCCTGAGCTCACTGGTCAACAGTCATACCACGCTTGGTCAAAGAGAATTGAAGCTCTCTTTCAATCAGTTGATCTTGCAGGATTCCTTGTCCTAGGTCAAGGAACAGGTTCTGTTGCACACACCCTCAACATCAATGACATCGATGATTGGAAAGCAACAGACAGGAAGGCTCTTTCATATCTAGTGTTTACATCGAATCAAGATCTGTCTGAAGAAGTGGGAGAAGAACATCGAAAGGAGACAGTAATTCAAACAGCTGCAGTTGCAGGGACATCTACAACCCCTGCGACACCAGCAGTTACCAAAGACATCTATTGGTCTTTGACATTTGATTACTGGACCAAGATGAAGAGGAGATTTGCTGACAGAGTGTTACGCGGGTGCGGAACAAAGACTTCACTCGAGATCCTTTCGTACTTGTAGCGTTGGCGACGACTAGGAGCAGAGTATTGGCTATCGCTCATAAGAGAGAAGCCCGTAAGCAAGAGAGACAGAAGACTGGAAGGGCTTAGCGCAGGAGGTAAGTCGAGCGACCTTCTTCAGGAGCGAAGACTTTGCAGGCAGAAGTGCATAGAATTAGCTGAAGAGCTATTCTAGTACATCGGTGGGTATTTATACTACAAGGTACAAATAGAAACAAACAGATGCGTCGCGTCTCGAGTATCATAAAAGGAAATCAACAAAGGACGCGTAAAAGGAAACATACGCGTAAAAGGAAATGCGGAGTCCCGTGTCCAAGAAAGGAATCGGAGGTCTGTGTCCGTAAGAGGAAAGCGGAGAGCCGCTAGATATAAATGGAAGAGAGATAAATGGGACTTCCTGGTGGAAACGAGTCAGAAGTCTGGGGGCATCCGTAAACGTGGGAAACGGTGGTGTTCCCATGCGAAGTCTGAAGGATGTCCTAGAAGTCATGATAAAGTGGATCGTACTGACCACTATCGATGATCTCCCAAGTGAGGTCTCTATACGCCGTGGAAGAAAGATCAAACCAATAATGATCATAAGAATGAGTAGGAAAGAAAAACGTATCCGGGTCTATATCTTCTTCACCAGAGAGCTGTCTCCAGATGATTTCGACATCCCGTTCCCAAGTGTCTTCGAAATCCATAACACAGAGGGATCGCTGGTCAATTTTTGGCCTTCAACAAGATTTTATGCATGAAAATCAGGGAATGTTCTGCTGTAGAGGACATCGCAAAGATGAAACAACTCTACACAGAAATGGCTGCCACTGGATCACCATTCAGCAAGAATCACAAAGCCATGTTGATCATGGCACAGCTCCCAGATTCATTTGACAATCTTCGATCCACCCTCATTCAGACGATTGAAGCTCATGACTTCACCATCGACTCTGTCACTGCTCACATCCTTCAGGAATGCGACATCCGCGCTGGGAATCAACACCCACTTGCCTCTCATATCTCTGCTGTACAGGCACCACAACCTTCTGGTTCGAATCTAAATCGTACCAACATTATCCAGACTGGTCCACCAAAGCAAAATAAATGGAAGAAATAAAAGTCTCCCAATAATTCTGCTTCGACCTCTGGATCGAACCAACCTGACTTAACACATCAGAGACAGCCTAACAAAAAGCAGAAGAAAGCCTGGTTCAATGAAAGGCAGAACCAGAAGACGAAGAAGCAAGACAAGGGCAAAGGGAAACTCACAGAGTCTATCATAAACTCTATGGTACAAAATGGTACCACTATGATTTTGACTCCTGGGATATCCGATTCACACCCATTCTATGGACATATTGAAGAAGATTTTGATAATGTCGTCCACATTCATCAATTATCTGATGAAATGTCTGAAGTACATTTTGCATCAGATGAAGCAGAACATGGTTGGGATCAAGCTGAATCCGATCCTCCCGATGATGGTTTCCACATGGATCCCTCTTCCTCCTCCAACCCCTTTCCATGTCACAGGTCCTCCTTCTCTGTCTGAGGAACCTGCTACTCTCCCTGAAGACAGATCACCAGGAAAGAAGAAGAAGAAACAGATCAAAGGCACAAAATACGTTGTTGGAGGTCTGATGATGGGTCAAGCTCTTCCTGGACATTCTGTCTCAGAGCTTCCACTACCACCAGTAGTGAGGTCTGCTTGGGACTCTTATGAACCCATTCATCTCTCCACACAAAACCCCCCTGATAGACGCCTAGGCATGAAACCTAGAGAACCACCCTCATCTACAGAGCACAATGTATTTTCTTCCTCTGAATCTAAGTTTGCTTCTCTTTATACTGTTGGGAACATTAAACACCAAACTAGAGATCATTGGATGATTGACAGTGGTTGTACTGACCACGTCAGTCCTTATCTCGATGACTTTGTTCATCTTGGTAAACGGATCAGACACGCAAGTGTTGCAAATGGAACTTTTACCCATATGCATGGTCCAGGAGATATCCTTATTCGTCCTCAAGGATTATCCCCAATGCTTCTTAAAAACGTTTGGTTTGCTCCCTGCACTACACACAGACTTTTGTCTGTTCCTACCCTTACAGCTCAAGGGTACAAATGCCAAATCACCAATGGTGAAACCATTATTTTGAACAAGGATGACTGTCTGGTAATTCGGGCATCTGCTCACTTTCCAGACAACAATCTTCACTGGTTTCAGTCATGTCCGATTACTCCAGGGAAGCTTGCATCCCTCACAATGAAGGACACCTTCATGCTGTGGCACTACCGTATGGGACATTGTTCCAAGAATGCATTGTGCCAGCTTCAACACCATTCTCAAGGAACCCCTTCCATTACTCTTCCAAACTCTACTCCACCTTGCAAAGGTTGCACAGAAGGCAGGATGACAGATTGGTCTTTTAGATCATCTGACAAACGCGCCTCCGCTCCTTTACATCTTCTACACACCGATCTGATGGGACCTTTCCCAAAGGAATCCCAATCAAGGAAGAAATATGTTTTAACTCTCCTTGATGATTTTTCTAGCTATGGCCTCTTGTGCTTTCTGCGGGATAAGTCTCAGACTCTATCTAACCTCATCCATATAATTACCTTTTTGGAAACTCAGACTGGCTCTCGAGTTCTCTCTATCCATTCAGACCGAGGAGGGGAATACACATCTAAAGATGTACAGTCGTTCTTCACGACTAGAGGGATCAGACATCAAACATCTGTTCCACACACCCCCCAACAAAATGGACGAGCTGAAAGGTTCAATTGTACCCTGATGGAGAAAGCACAATCCCTTCAATTCCAGGCTTGTCTTCCTGAAGTATTCTGGCAAGATGCTTTAGAGACTGCTTTGCACATCTATAACAGACAACCCAATCAATGAATCAAATGGAGAACCTGTTAGGACCGAAGAAAGAAGACAAACCAAACAAAGTGTTTGGTCGTCGAGTTAGGGTATGTTGTCAGTCTGCTATCAACTCAAAGTGAATCGATATTCAGACTGGGGAATACAGTCTGTCACTACACTACTTATGTATATACCTTACCTGGGCGAGCACGGACCATCTGGATATAGGGTTAGGCGTAAGGGTCAGGGAATAGGGTACGTGGTACAGGGTACAGGTAAGGGGGTTTGGTCGGAGGGTTAGAATGAACGTGAGGGTAACGATCGTGGGAATAAACGAGTGTGAGGGTTCCATCTCTGGATCTTACAGAACCCAAGAAGAAGCCATATACAAGAAAATCCCAGATCTCTCATATTTCCAAATCTTTGGATGTCGTGCCTATGTTTTCATTCCTCCAGAGCAGAGAGTATCTAAGCTCTCACCAAAAGCTGAGGAAATGATATTCATTGGCTATGAGACAAATATGAAGGGATGGAGATTCTGGTCACAAACCAGACATAGAGTTTATGTCTCAATGCAAGCCACTTTTGATGAAGAAACACTTCCTTGTTGTTCAAAAGCGAATGATCGCAGACAAGTCCCAATTCCACAAGACACTGCAGATGTACTGTACCTTACCATGAAGCAGAAGAACAGACTGGTGAAATCCGGAACCTTCACCAAGATGTGAAACTGTCCTGCTCATACCAGACCTTAAACCCAGTGGATGTCCAAACACTTCCCATGCTCCTTCCAAGAGTGATTCACCCAAGAGTGAACCATGGGATCTTAATCTTCCAAGCCCTCCTTTGTTCTATGGATCTCCTAGAACACCTACACCTAGACTTCCTTCAGAACACCCTCCTGAATCACAAGCATCTTCTCCATTGTTCTTTCCAGACAGCCCAGAAGCTTCTCCAAAAGCTCCATCATCATCTCTATCCAATCCTCCTCCTTCTCCTTCACCTCCACCAAGAGAGAGGAAGAGATTCCATATGCCCTTAGCAGAACGCTTTAGGGATAATGAAGGAAACATCAAGGATATACAAGATATGCACCATCATAAACAAAAGAAAGTGCATTATGATGATATCTGGGATGTACCCTCTGCTGGACCCTTGAATTGGTTTCCCCCTAGACAATCTAGTGAACCCTTTGTAGAATTTCGTCAAGCTCCTCATCAGGACCGATGAACACTAGAAAGGAGAGCAACAACCAGAGTGCATCAACCATGAATACTCCCTGACAATGCCTATGGCTCTCGACCAGCAATTGAGATTGAAAGGGATATTCAATCTGGTGTTGACCCAATTCAGGAAGAGTCTACTCCATCTTTAGATGATTCAGACTCTAGAACAAACCATCTATTCAGTAATGAATGGATGAGGAAGATACTATCACAAGCCATATCAGGAACTCTACCAAGACATTATAAAGATGTCTTGAGACTACCAAAGGAAGATCAGAGAGGATGGCAGACAGCAATGGAATATGAATACACATCTCTACAAAAGAGATCCATTTGGACACTCATCAACCCACCTAAAGGACATATACCTATCAAAGGGAGATGGGTATTTGCAGTTAAAAGCAATGGCAGAAAGAAAGCCCACTTTGTTGCCAAAGGCTTCACACAGATCTTTGGAATTGACTACGAAGAGACTTTTGCACCAGTCACCAGGTTTGAAACCGTTCACCTTCTCTTGGCTCTCACATGCCTTGAAGATTGGGAGTTGGAAGCTCTCGATGTTAAAACAGCTTTTCTGTTCAGTGAACTAGACAAAGAACTCTATATGGTTCAACCTGAAGGCTTCGCAGTAAAAGGACAAGAGACAAAAGTCTGCAAGCTCAATAAAGCAATTTATGGGCTGAAGCAAGCTGCACTTCAATGGAACAAGCAGTTAAATGGAACTCTTATGAAAATGGGTTTCAGACGTTCTGTTGCAGATCCAGGAGTCTATATCAAGAAAGAACGAAAAGACATTACCGTCATAGTCTTTTACGTCGATGATGCACTCTTTATAGGCAACAACAGAACCCTCATCCTCAAATATAAACAAATGTTTATGAAACATTGGGAATCAAGAGACCTTGGACAAGCCAAAGAATATCTTGGAATGCGGATAACCAGAGATTGAAAGAAGTAAACTCTGAGACTAGATCAATCACTCTATGCAATGAAAGTTGTTGAGTGATTTGGTCAACAGACCTCTAAACTGGTCACTACTCCCCTTCCAACTGGCTACAATCCAAGACCCAATGATGGAAAAGAAGATCCGAACCTTCGAAGTCGTTATCAATTGGTCATAGGATCATTACTTTACATCATGCTTGGAACTCGTCCAGACCTTGCCTACTCTGTTATCAAGATGTCACAGTTCTCTGCAAATCCTACACAGGAACACTTGCAGAAGGTGATATACATCGTTCGATATTTGGCTCAGACTATGAATCTTTGCCTTAAATATCAAGCAGATGGTCCCACAAATGGACTACTTGCTTACTCTGACACTGATTGGGCAGGAGACATAGAGACCTCAAGGTCCACAACTGGATATGCCATCTTCCTAGTGAATGGCATATGTTCTTGGCTGAGTAGACGACAAAAGAGAGTTCGACTTTCCTCCACAGAAGCAGAATATTGCGGAATGACCAAATGTTGCAAGCAAATCCAGTGGATTTGCAACTTATTCAAGGAAGCACACATCCTTCTACCACCCATTCCACTTTGCATCGATAACCAAGGCGCCATATTCCTCGCTTCTAACCCAGCTCAAGAAGGATGCACAAAGCACGTCCAGATCCCTGAACACTACATTCAGGAGGCTATTGCTCTTCAAGAAGTGGAACTCTTCTATGTTCCAACCACACAGCAATTTGCAGATATCTTCACAAAGAATCTTGCAAAGATAGCTTTTGAGCAGGGACGAAAGTATCTTCTTTACTTCCATATTCATAATTGACATTTCTAGTGAGGAAGAGTGTCAAGATCAGTGGTATTTCATCTTCAGATCTTCATCTCCAGATACCCTGATCTTAGATCGATCTTTGATCTGATCTACTGTTTCTCAGATGGAACAATCGATAGATTGATTCCGATGTTCTAGACTCATATCAAATATGATATGAAGGGTGCAACCCTAGAACATTCTGACAAACACCCTTTTCCACTATCATGTCTTCTTATTTCATATGATAGTGGATTGCTTATCCATTGACAGATAACAATATTTCATATAGAGATAAGTTACATATCTCTCTATTCTTGTTATCTTTGGATATCATCCAATAGGACACCCACGGCCTTTCTAGATAGATAAGACTGATTACTATATACGTACTCCCTGTACAGTATATAAGACAGAGAGTCTCCCTCAGAGCTCTCTAACCAGAATTCGAACACTGTTCATCTTACCATACTTCACACCTCACAAAGGATCACTCCGCTTACTCTTTGATCTATGTACCTCGATCATCACTAGTGAGTTGTCTCCCTCCTAGTGACCATAACCTCTGCCCTTTTGCCCTTGCTGTGCAAAAGCTTAGTCACTTAGGTGATTAGAGATCGGAGCGATTGCCTGGTTTGATCGCTTTAGGTTATGAGCCCTGATTGATCATCAGATCCATCTTATACTTGCATACGCCCCTCTTATCCCTTGATGATCTTTTGATCAAGCCATGGAGCCCTTTGAGGTTTTATGGTTCACCAGACTCTTATCCATGATCATCCAAGCTATGTCTGTTATCGGACATGGACGAATCACTAGAGTCGTTGGTGATGTAGCCATCTTTGCTGTGACAGATGGTGCCATCTGGTACCACCTTCTTCAGTCAGACGATTCTTATGGTGTTCTCACTCTCTTGTTTAACTTTTGAGTTGGACCTTGTGTATGGATACTCAACATCTCACTTACCAGAGTACCATACCAAGTAAGAGAACTGCTTCAACCTCCTGAAGTGAGAGCAACAGATACAAGTCCAATACTGGTACCACCCCCTACTACAGCATCCCCCTCACCTACTGTCCGCACTTCACCTCACTCCCCACCTCTCTTGGAGACTCAAGACAATTCTCCACCATTTACAATTCCTTGTCTCCTTTGTAGCCATCCGCTCGAAGAAGGAGAGATTTGCTTTGGACAGCACCTAGGTTCCACCTGGAGACATCATCGCATCCATCACGAAGGTTTTAGGTTCATTCACAGACACCGTGACTTTGGGTTTTCCTATCACCCTATGTTTGATTTAGTCCAACCCAACAGTCATCGAGGCTTCCTGTTGGTTATCCCCAGCGATCAACTGAAATGAGATAGAACGATCGAGGATTGAATCGTAACCCTAACCCTAAGGCTAAGATTGTATCGTAGTCTTGTAAGTCCTTGCAGCAAGAACTTCCCTTTGTCGATAGGGGAATTGTCTTCTGATATTGAACGGAGATGGATCGAAAAGATGAATAAATTGAAAAAGAGGAGTTGAGTAAGGGTATCCCAAGTACCCGACAAGTGGGGAGTAAACCTAAATCTAAAGTCCTTGAGGAACTAAAGACAAATGGATAAGACTGGGGTTACCAGTCGAATCCTCTACTACTTATATACAGTAAGAGTCCATGCACAGACCAAGCTGTGTGAATACCAAGTATAGTAAACATACATGTCATGCCCCGATGGGAGCATATCCTGAGTCATGTCCAATGAGTAAAGGAAAAGATAAGAAGGGAACTGCACCGCTCTCCATGGCAAGTGCCATCCAATATGATCACGATCAGGGAATCTCCTGAGAATGTGGAAAGAAGTAAGACGGAAATGAAAAGGAAGAGTAAAACATTGTCCGAGGTATCCGCGGGGTAACGGTCAAAGATAAGCCCCAAAGTCTAGAGTCCAGAATCTCCAGTCCGATGTCCGGCTGACCTAAGTAGGTCGAAGTTCATCTCACATGTGGCGGATCACGTGGACTGAAAGGAATTTGTATACCGCCATGAATGTCCCGTCTGTCAGGAATTGGCAAGTGCCGCTAAGTGATCATGTGCCACAGATCACGTGATGAAGGAAATTATACTGTGGTAAGAGCGTACCAGTAGGTCACGTGAAGTCATGTGGTTCAAATTACAGGTTGGCAAGGGTCTTCAAGGACACCTTGTAGCAAAGAGTGTAAAGTCTGTTCAAATGATAAGGAGAAAGTAATAAGTAAAGCGTTATTGTTCAGAGAAAAGTTACGGATTCATAACATCAACAAGCTTTCTTACGTGCACGCCACACTCAACCATCTTTGAACGAACCCCTAAATGACCTTCCTCCTCCTCCTTACACCTGCAATGGCCAACCATAAAGAGATGGAGCTACCCAACTCTCTCGTCTCTCGTACTGAGGTTACGAGGATCGACCATATATGCAAAGGGTGGAAGTCCCGAGCAAGGTCGAGGCAGAGGTTATGTTCGAACTGTGAGGAGGAATCACTCACGGTTCTAAAGATCAAGGAAGATTGGCTGAGGTGAAGACAATGGAGTAGTCGAGGACTGGAAAAGTCAATTGACTGGTTGAGGGGAATCGCCCTGTGCGTCCTCTCTTATATACATATGT
>JBBPMU010000912.1:0-12406 GCA_038090475.1 Wakefieldia striispora | reverse complement strand
TTATATGGAATTATAATCCATTATATACCCCCCTTTGAGGATTATATAGGATTATAATCTCTTCAAAATTTCCCTGATGTAAGGGAAGTGCAAGCCTACCTTATTCGCTTTATCGACAAGAACCCAGATCGAGTATCCAAGGCCAACTATGATGCTAGGCAGCGAGCCATCAAACAGCGTTTCCAATGAAAGCTATGAGAAGCAAAAATCCTACTGGAGGTGATCCAGAAGGTAACTCTGTCGACCACGATTGCTGCGCAGAAGAAGGCCCCACAGGTAGTGCTGCTGGATGCATTCAAGAACTACAAGAAAGTATTCGATGAACTGGAGGACAGTTTTATTCCTCCATCCCATGACTTCAACCATGCCATCGAACTCAAGGACTCGTTTACCCTGTGAAAGGCCAAGCTGTACTCCCTCAATCCTGAGGAAACGAAGGCCTGTAAAGACTTTATCGACGAACACCTACAGAAAGGAACTATTCACCCATCAAAATCCCCCCAGGCTGCCCCTTTCTTTTTTGTTGCCAAGAAGGACGGAAAACTCCGACCCTGCCAGGACTACCACTACCTCAACGAACATACCGTCAAGAACACCTACCCGCTCCCACTCATTCCTGACCTCATGGACAAACTCCAAGGATCAAACATCTTCACCAAGATGGACATCCAATGGGGGTTCAACAACATCCACATCAAAGACAGCGACCAATGGAAAGCAGTGTTCATCAACCCATTTGGTCTCTACGAACCCCTTATCATGTTCTTTGGAATGTGCAATGGCCCCCCGACCTTCCAGGTGTTCATGGACCACTACTTTGGCAACATGATGGCTGAAGGATGGCTCATCATCTATATGGACAACCTCTTGATCCACACTAAAGACGATCAAGACCTTCACAATGAACGGACCCGTCGTGTTTTGGACTGAATGGCGGAACTCCGCCTACACCTCAAACTGGAAAAGTGTTCCTTTTCAAAGAAATCCGTTGACTTTTTAGGAATGATCATTGCCAAAGGCGAAATATGGATGGACCCCACCAAGCTCTCTGCCATCAAATCCTGGGTTCCCCCAACCTCTGTCAAAGGCGTCCAATCTTTTATTGGATTTTGCAATTTTTACAGGAAATTTATCGCCAATTTCTCTGCCATTGCCATGCCCCTCATCGCCCTTACCAAGAAATCTGCCACATGGGAATGGAAGGATGACCAACAATGCTCATTCGACAGACTGAAGGAAAAGTTCCTATCCCTGCCAGTCCTCTCTATGCCTGAACCCCAGCGCCCCTTTACTGTCATGACCAACACCTCTCTCACTGGCACCGGAGCAGTCCTTATGCAGAAAGACGTCAACGGTGACCTCCACCCCTGCTCTTACTTCTCCTGCACGTTCTCCCCCACTGAGTGCAACTACGACATCTACAACTGAGAATTACTCGCAGTAATCAAGGCTCTCGAGGAATGGTGCCAATACCTGAGCGGCACCTCTCACCCTGTGACCATTATCACCAATCACAAGAACCTTGCCTACTTTAAGGAACCTCGCAAACTCACCCACCGTCATGCTCGCTGGATGCTATTTTTGCAGGACTTCAACATCCTATGTATATGACACCCGCCCTGGCTCCTTCATGGGTCCCGCCAACGCTCTCTCCAGAAAAGACTTTGTCGACACCTCCGAGGATAATCAGGATGTCATTCTGTTGGACCTGGAGCATTTCATCAATGCTATTGATGCTGATCTCACCAATAAAATCGCCGACTCGACCTCTGATGACCCTATTGTCCAGAAGGCCCTACTCACTCTTCAAAGCGGCTCTTCTTTGTTCCCCCAGGCCTCCCCTAAAGACTGGGAATTCCATGATGGCTCCCTTTTCTTTCAGGGACGACTTTACATCCCCGACGCTGCCCGCAAGGAACTTGTCACTTCCATCCACAACTCCCCTGCTGCCGGACATCCTGGTTATTTCCATCTACTCCACCTTCTCCGCCGTGACTACTGGTGGCCTGGAATGGCCACTTTTGCCCGCAAATTTATCGCCGGATGTGCCACCTGTCAGGCCAACAAGGTCATCACCCATCCCACCACCCCGCCGCTGTCCCCTATTCCCTCCAAAGCAACCCGCCCCTTTCAACAGATCTCCATAGATCTCATCACTGATCTTCCCCTGTCAGACAGCCATGATTCTATTATGGTCGTGGTCGACCATGGTCTTACAAAGGGGGTAATTTACATCCCTTGTTCAAAATCCATCACCGCCGAGGGCGTAGCAGCCCTATTCTTTTCACAGGTTTTCCCTCGTTTCGGCCTACATGACAAACTTATCTCGGATCGTGGTCCCCAATTCGCCTCCACCTTCGCTAGAGAGCTTGCCCACCTCCTAAATTACGACCTTGCCCTTTCCACTGCCTACCACCCCCAGACCGATGGAGAAACTGAATGAGTTAACCAGGAGCTCAAAACGTATCTCCAGATCTTCTGCGAAGGAAAACTGACCACCTGGGTGTCACTCCTTCCTATGGCCGAATTCTCCCACAACTCTAACGCCCACTCTGTCACCAACCAATCGCCATTCTCTCTCATGTACGGTTATGAACCCTGCTCATACCCCTCCCTCTCCCACACTACCTTCGTTCCTGCCGCTGAACAACACCTTTCTAAACTCGACGAAGCCAGAACGGAAGCCCTTGCAGCTCACCAGAAGGCACAGGACGACATGAAATCCTGCATTACCACCAAATTCACCCCCTGGAAAGTCGGTCAGAAAGTCTGGCTCAACAATAAGAATCTCAAACTCGGATACCACTCTCGAAAGCTCTCCCCTTGATGAGAAGGCCCCTTCGAAATCACTCAGGTCATCTCCCCAGTCTCATACCGACTCAAACTTCCCCCTACTTGGAAGATACATGACGTCTTCCATGCTTCTATTCTCTCCACTTATTGGGAAACTGACGAACACGGCCCTTCATTCTCTCGACTGCCACCAGATCTTCTTGGATCAGAAGAAGAATACGAAGTCGAAGCTATCGTGGGACATTGGGGTTCCGCACGGAATCCACAGTTCCTTATCAAATGGAAAGGCTATCCATCCTCCGATAACATGTGGGAACCGCCATCCAATTTGGTAAATGCCAAGACTCTCCTCAACCTATATAAAGCCTCTCGCCCCAAGGCTTTCCCTTCATTCCAACTCCCTCCCACATGATCGAGGTCACCTTCTCCCTCATCGTATTCATCATTTTCTCCAGCCTCACCCTCTTCGTTTTCTACACCATCTTTGCCATCACCCTCAAACTCCAATACTCTTGTGATGCCCTCTTCTTCGTCCTCCATATCACCCCCAATGGAATCTCTGTCGGGATCGTCTCCCCCCACAACGTCACCACCCCCATTCTTTGCTACTCCACCGGCACCACCTACTCTGGCTGGATGGCTGAGGCGGACAGTTGGAACGATTCTTGAGTCATTCCACTCCCATTCATCTTCTCATTTCACCCTTCCTCCTTCTTCCCCCCTTATGCCAGAAACCCCACCTGCGTCCCCCACAGTGTACTTGGAAATTCCCCTCGACGCTCTTCTCTCTACTTTGGACCCCATTCCTATTTTTATAGATAGACTTCCATGTTTCCACCGAAACGTCTTCTATGCTGCGATCCTCGCTTCACCACCACTCGTGCTTCCACTCATGAACATTCCCTTATCCTCTCCCCAGTCAACGGTCATCCCCCTCCTCATCCAGGCGTTCAGAAACTCGACCCTCTCGTTGGAGATCCAACGACGATCCCCTATCCAGCTCAGAGAATCTTGGGCAGCAGCCCTCTCCTATTCCATTCAGGGCACCGGAGGCATTATACTCAATGCTCTTGACCACATTGGGTTCGGAATATTCATCCCTACTCTCCCCACCAACAACGTCCAACCCCTCCTTCGAACAACCCTCATCAGTCTCTCTCCTCTCCAACAACAGGACTATATCTCTGCCACAGAGCTCCCTCCGATCCACCCTTTGGGAAGAACTATGTGTCTCTACCCCTCTGTGTTACAAATCCGTAACTTTCTCTGAACAATGACGCTTTACTTATTCTTCTTCTTTTACTTTGAACAAACGATTGAACCACTTCGCTACAGAGGGTCCTCAAAGACCTCTGCTAACATGTAATTCAAACCACGTGACTTCACGTGACTTATTGGTATGCTCCTGCCACAGTATAATTTCATTCATCACGTGATCTGTGGCACGTGATCACTTAGCGGCACTTGCCGATTCCTGACAGACGGGACATTCATGGCGGTATACAAATTCCTTTCAGACCACGTGATCCGCCACACGTGAGTCGGACTTCGGCCTACTTAGGTCAGCCGGACATCGGACCAGAGATTGTGTTCTAGACTTTGGGGCTTATCTTTGACCGTCAACCCCGCGGATACTTTCGGACATCGTTCTCTTATCTTTTTCTTTGACTCATCAGGATTACGAGTATTCCTGATCGTGATCGTATCGGAAGGCACATGCCACGGAGAGCGGTGCAGTTTTCCCTACCTATCTTACTCTTACTCATCGGACATGACTCAGGATACGTTCCTATCGGAACATGACGTGTACGATTACCATACTTAGTATTCGCACAGCTTGGTCTGTGCACGGACTCTTGTAGTATAAGTACTTAGACGATTTGACTGGTAACCCCAGTCTTATCCACTTGATCATAGTTCCCCAAGGACTTTGGTTTTAGGATTACTCCCCGCTTGTTGGGCACTTGGGATTCTCTCTATCTCACTCAATCTACTCTTGCTTTATCTTTTTCTCTACTCAGAACGAACGTCGACCAATTCCCCTATCGTCAAAGGGAAGTTCTTGCCACAAGGACTTATAAAGACTACGATATGACCTTAGCCTTAGGGTTAGGGTTACGATTCAACCTTCGATCTATTCATCTCGTTTCACTCTGCCAGACCTCCTCTACCTGCTCCCATCCCAACCTATCCAATCCGACATGATGAGCTGGATGTGGCTTCCCTTTCCTCTCTTTATGCCGCCCCTCCCCCATATTCTCCCAACAGTCAACCTCTTCCCCGATGACCCATGTCTGGACCAGATGTGCCCCACCTGGTATCTATTGGACCCAGAACACATATCCAGCCATCCACTCCGGTTGTCAAACTCGACCTTAACGAGGTTAGAGAATTTCTCACAACCCTTGCTGAACTTACGGAGCTGGTCACCTCCCCCAACCCCTCCCCGGTCCTGGTCCCCCCTCCCATCCCCCAACGAGTTCCTTGCCACCGTTCTTGCTATTGTTGCAGCTGCACTGGACACCTCCAATCCAGATGTCCCCACTACCACTGTGCCCACTGCCTCCGAACATCCCTGGGCCATTTCTCCTGAAACTGCCCAGTTGACAGACAGCGCCACCCTCTCAGGACCCAACAACCTATTGATGATGATGCTCTCCCAGACTTCGATGACGAGCACATCTGAAGATAATGATTTGGTGAATCATTCTTCCGACGAGGGAGCTAATGTTATGGATTTCGAGGATACTTGGGAACATGACGTCAAAACCATCTGGAGACAACTCTCTGGTGACATCAGGGAAATTTTAAGGGAATGATAATCAATGATAATTGTAGATAATGGATTATATGAAATTATAATCTATTATATACCCCCCTTTGAGGATTATATAGGATTATAATCTCTTCAAAATTTCCCTGATGGAAGAAGATACAGACATGGATACGTTTTTATTTCCAACTCATTCTTACAATCACTATTGGTTTGACATTTCTTCCATGGCGTATAGAGACCTCACTTGGGAGATCATCAATAGTGGTCAATACGACCCACTATTCCATGACTTCTAAGATATTCTTCAGACTTCGCACGGGAACACTGCCATTTCCCACATTTATGGATGCCCCCAGACTTCTGACTCGTTTCTACTGGGAAGTCCCATTGATTCCTTTTTCCTCTTTTACTTAGCAGCTCTCTGCTTCTCCTTTTGGACATGGGACTCCGCATTTCCTTTTATGCGTACGTTTCCTTTTACGTGTCGTTTGTTGATTCCCTTTTACGATACACGCGACACAATGCATCTTGTTGATTTCCTTTTATGCATTGTCCCTTTATGGTAACCCCCCTAGTATATAAAGGGTCGACTTGTAGTAGATAGCTCTTCAGCTAATTCTACACACTTCTGCCTGCAAAGTCTTCGCTCCTGAAGAAGGTCGCTCGACTTACCTCCTGTGCTAAGCCCTTCCAGTCTTCCATCTCTTGACTGGAAGGGCTTAGCAAGAGGTGAGTTGAGTGACCTTTGTCAGGAGTGAAGACTTTGCAGGCAGAAATGCATAGAATTAGCTAGGGAGCTATCTATGACAGAGGAGCCCTTTATATACTAGAGGTGTTACCATAATGGGAATGTCCATATAAGGGAATCAATGAAGACATGTTGCATTGTGTGTCCTATAAGGAGAATATGGAGTCCTGTGTCCAAATAAAGAAGTGGAGTTCTATGTGATATAAAAGGCAAAGGAATAAATGGGACTTCCTGAGTGAAGGAGAATGAATCTTGGGGGCATCTGTAAACATGGGAAATGGTGGGTTCCTGTGCAAAGATTAGAAGTCATGGATAACCAGGTCATATTGACCTTCATCAATGATTTCCCAGGTTAAGTCTCTATAAGCTGTTGAAGAAACATCAAACAAAGAGCAGTCATAATGATGAGTAGGAAAGAAAAATGTATCCAAGTCCAAGTCCTCTTCACCAAGGAGTTGTCTCAAGATCAAGTCTGTGTCTCATTCCCAGGTGTCTTCTTTGTAAACCATAACAATCACCTCTTGGCTGCTCCCACTCATGACTCTCCAAGACTCATGCTCTCTTCTCCTTTTATCCTCTCAGAGTTCTGTCATTTCCTTTTAGACATTTCCTTTTATGTGCTACACATCTTGTTGATTCCCTTTTACACACTTTAGAGACCCACCCTAAATGAAACAAGATGGAATTGTCGAAGGTTGAACCCTAAACCTCAAAGGCGAAGTCTTCAGTTCCAACTGGTATCGTTGAGAGGTAAAAGAGAGAGCACCTGTTTATCCTCTGGCTAGGAGTGTGAATGACTAAAAGAGTTTCCCAGTAGTCCCTCAGAAGATCCTAAGGGGTCTCGCCTAGAAGAAAATCATCTGGGGATGAAATTCCAAATAGCAAAGACTGGGGTTACCAGTTGATGCGTCTACTACTTATATACAAGTCTGGCAGAGTGCACAGACCATCTATCATAAAAGGAAAATACTAGATATGGCAAGTGCCCTTCAGGTGTAAGACCTGGTAATCCACATATGGTAATGTCTGTCCGATGAAAGCGTATCATGAGTAATAAGAAATGAGTAAGATGCACTGCTCTCTGTGGCACGTGCCTTCCGATACGATCATGATCAGGTAGCTGCGTAAGACTGATGACAAGAAAGATAAGAAAGTCAATATGTCCAAAATGGGTTATTCCCAAAGAGATGGCCACCGGGAATAAGTCTGAAGTCTCGACCGACGGCCCAATTGGCAAGTGCTGCAAAGTGGTTACATGCAACAGATCACATGATGAAGGAAATTATACTGTTGCAGGAGCGTACCAAAAGGAAAACATCAGGTGACGTTATGTCACATGATCTTTGAAATACATGTAGACGGCATTCTTTGAGGATTGCTGCAAGAAGGGTAGGGTCTTAAGTAAAAGTTTGAAAAGTGTTAGAAAAAGATAGCATCTTTCAGGA
The DNA here is from genome assembly GCA_038090475.1 of Wakefieldia striispora. Lineage (NCBI taxonomy): Eukaryota > Fungi > Basidiomycota > Agaricomycetes > Agaricales > Hymenogastraceae > Wakefieldia > Wakefieldia striispora. The sequence goes on along the minus strand of JBBPMU010000912.1, from coordinate 4,644 downwards.
ATAAAATATGGTTTCATAACACTAAACTTACCCCTAAACAGTATATAAACCCACATAACCTGTAGTAGCTCCCCAGCTAATTCTATGCATTTCTCCCTGAGAAGTGGCTCCTCTCTGATGGGTTGGTTGCCCCACCAGTTAGTAGTTCTAAGTCACCCTTCAGCCATTAGGTTGGTCATTGTACTGGTGTGCCCCTATGACACCTCCTCAATACCAAGAGTCTTAGTGTTATGAAATCATACTTTTTCCTTGATTGATGATGCTTTACTTATTCCTTTCACTTTTACCTTGAACAGATACTTAGACAATTTTGCTACAGGACGTCCTTGAAGACTCCTGCCAACATGTATTTCGAACCACGTGACTTCACATGACTTATTGGTACGCTCCTGCCACAGTATAATTTCTTTCATCACATGATCTGTGGCACATGATCACTTAGCGGCACTTGCCGATTCCTGACAGATGGGATATTCTATGGCAGTATACAAATTCCTTTCAGTCCACGTGATCTGCCACACGTGTGACGAGCTTCGGCTGACTTTGGCCAGCCAGACATCAGACCAGAGATTCCATCGGACTTACTTTGGGGCTTATCTTTGACTGTTACCCCGCGGATACCTTGGACACATGTTTGGACTTCTCTTTCATTTCTGTTTATCATTCTCAGGAGATTCCCCAATCATGATCATATCGGAAGACACATGCCACGGAGAGCTGTGTACATTTCCCTTCTTATCTCTCTCTTACTCATTGGACATTAGTAAAGATATGCTGCCCTTGGGTGGTACGATTTGGACTTACTGTATTAGGATACGCACAGCTTGGTCTGTGCATGATAGCCACAGGTATTTAAGTAGTAGAGGATTTGACTGGTAACCCCAGTCTTATCCACTTGATCATAGGTCCGCCAAGGCCTTTGGTTTTAGGTCTTACTCCCCCTTAGTGGGTACTTGGCTTTTCCCCATCCACAACTTTTTTCAATACTATTTGTTTTCTCTTTCCTTTTCGTATGATGTTAGAAGATGATTCCCCTATTGACAAAGGGAAGTTCTTGCCTCAAGGACTTAAAGAACATGATACGACCTTAGCCTTAGGGTTAGGGTTACAACTCAACCTTCAATTCATCAATCTCGTTTCACTTAGCATTCCTCTTGGTCAATCTCTACATACCAGAGATTATGCCTGGTTTCACTATGCCCCAGTGTCTCCAGAAGAACCCATCATTGTTGGTGCTACAACCCAGGGTCAAGTGTTCTAACACTTGTAGCCAAGGAGAGTATTTACCAAGGCATAGAGTCTATAGATGTGGATACATTTTCTTCTTTTTCCTTTCATTATTTTGATCTCCCTGAACTAGTCCATGGTTTTGATACCACTTGGTTTGATCCCACTTCTTCCTCCATGGTTGACACCTTCAGTTCTGGTGCCCTTTGGTACTTACATCAAGGTGAGCATTTAGACTTCAACTGAATAGCCTTTAGCACACTCCACCTCAGTTATTCCCACTAGAACCCAGAGTTTGTTTCCTTATTCTACCTCTGATGTTCTGCTTTCTCTTTTCCTTTCTTGAATATGGCTCCTCACTCATCTCTTTTGAAAGGCACTCAACCTTCCCCTTATGTGCCATTCCTTTTTTGTCCCCTTTCTCTTCCATACATTTCTCTATATGGCCATTACCTATTATATCCTTCCCCTATGTATATAAAGGTCATCCCCCTGTATTTCTCTCCCTCTAGCTAATTCCATGCATCTCTGCTGAACACTTGGCTTGTCAGTGTGAGTGCCTCTCTAACAGTCAGCCCTTTAAGCATCAACTATCACTCTCAAGTACCCTTGTCCCTAATAGTACTTGGATAACTCAGAGCCTTGTATTTCATCTTCACTAGTCATCCTTCTCTACTGGGATTAGTCTAAGTCAATTGTTCCACACCTGCATAACAAAAGTGTTGGTAAAAAATATCTGACTATCTCTGTATGAACAGCACTGTGGAGTCACTCTATCAATGATGAAATAGCACTGGGTCATCTGGGCCATGACAAGCCCCCCTCAGTTGTTGTTATTTAAACCAAAGATAAATCAGTTCCACACCCTGGTCCATCCTAGACCAAATGAACCTGTTAGAGTCCATGCTAACTTGGAGGTCATAACTCCAGGACTCTGGAGTTCAATCAGATATGTAGGACTTGGCTTCACAATATGTGGTGCACCCTTGTCACAGTCTGTCCCTGGATTTTGGAGGAGTAGAGATTGGAGATATGTCATAGCCTGTTCCAACTCTGACACTCCAGATACAACTCTAGCTTGTTTACTCACAAACTCTGGAGCAATCTCACTCAGGACGCAACTCCACACCTCTGGACTTCTGATATGTATGTATTTCTTGTTCCATTTCCATACTAGTATATATTTTGTACCTGTGCATCGCTTAAAGCACAGCTCTGGCTTCTCTGTTGATCTGACTCCACTCCAGTTATGCTTTCTCTGACTTCTGTCTTACTCATCTATTTAGTCATCTCCCATCTTAGTCATTCTCTGACTTACCAACCTCTGTTAGTAATCTGTTTTCTCCAAGTATATAAATTCATAGTTACTCCAACTGTAAACTCCAGCTTCAATATCAATGTAGATAATCCCTCCTGATCTCTGAAGTCCTGGTGGCTTCCTCTCTGACATTTGTTCATCCTCCTTTGACCTCTGTCCTCCTTTGACCTCTGTCCTCCTTTGACCTCTGTCCTCCTGCAATCTCTGTCCTCCTTTATCCTTTGTCCTCTCTGACCTCTGCTTGTAAATCCGGGACATGACACCTAGCAAGGGGACAGCACATAAGCTGAACCCGATGTCCTATCTGACCCCCATCAACTCCAAAACAGCCCCTATTCCAATCGGAGTTACTCTGGAGGAACACGGTCTTAACAAGATAGAAGAATTGACTGACACTGGGTCAAGTCCAGAGTGAAGATGGTACATAAGACTATCAAGGCCTTTTGGAGGAACAGGAGGTCAGAGATGAGTCAGAGGAAAACTTAGAACATTAATATTCAGACTAAGGATTACAGAGAGTACATATCTACAAGTTTATATAGTCAGAGAAAAGTCAGATTGGTAATCAGAGTGGAGCAGATGAGTAATATGGAGAATGACTAAGGTGGGAAATGACAAAGATGGAAGGTGGAAACATAATAAGCAGAGTGGAGTTGGATATGTATGAAAGCTGGGGCTGTGCTCCTAAGTGAAGCACAGGAATATGAAGTATATACTAGTATGAAAAAGGGAACAGAGATAACAAGAGATAAGTATCAGAGGTCCAGAGGCATAGAGTTGCATCATGAGCAAGATCACTCTGGAGTTCATGAGTGAATGACCCAGAGTTGCATCTGGAGGGTTGGAGATGATCAGGATATGACAGATCCAGAAAGATGTCAGAGCCTTCTTGTGTAAAAAGTATCCCTTGAGTCTGTTATGGTTTTTGAAGAAAATGATTCCAAACAGGACCCATGTGCAAGAGCAAATGACCCACGGAAAGACACAGCCATCTTTTCTTTTCTAGACTCTCCAGGTATTGACAGGAATGACATGAAGCCTTTGTATTACCATTATAATGACATCACTTGATGGCCATCAGGTCTTCTCAATGGAGATCTGCAGATCTTTATAATGCCACATGAAGGAACTCAACTAGACAAGTCACATGATTGCCAACATCATGTGACTGGTCATCCTGCCAGCAATTCCAGAACTAATAGGTATCACATGACTACTCACATGATCATTGCTCAATCCATGACTTCACTGCTGACACTCAACTCACCCCTCAATGGTACTTTCTGGGTAGCCAATCCTCCTCTCTGGAGTTCCCTGCATAGACATGGCCTCCTGCTTTTCTTCTAGAACCCTTAACCAGCATTCTCCCACCTCATGCACTGTAGATCACACAGACATCTCCCAACACATGTTTCCTTGCATTTCCACACTCCCCTTTTGTACTAATAGCATTTCCTTGTAGAGACAGACAGAGTCCTGCTGTCTCCTTATAGATAGTATTCCCTATTTAGCTAGGACCTACCCTAGAGTATCTAGACAGTATAAATACCCTTCAGTTTGTACTGTAGTACCCTAGCTAATTCTACACAGTTCTCCCTGAAAAGTAGTTCCTCTCTGATGGGTTGGATGCTCCATCTTAGAGTAGTTCAAAGTCACCCTTTGACCATCAGGTTGGTCATCATATACAGTTCCCCTATGACTGTCAGTGATATGAAGTAGCACTCAAACAAGCAAAAGAAGAGAGATAACTCAAGGAGGTGGGCTCAAGGGGAGCACTGACAACATATTGGGCAATGAGAAGGTCAAGATAAGGATTGAAAGAAATGTTGTTGGAAGTTGGGGTCCAAGTAGAATGATGGAGCTATCCTTAAATCCTACCCTTGGTAGTAGAATCAAGTAGATAAGACTGGGGAATACCAGTTTCAATGTCCCTACTTATATAGTGTCTGGTGATGAGGTGTGCACAGACCAACTACTAGAAAAGGAAAGACTAAATAAGATCATCACTGATAAGGTGGAAGTCTGGTAAATCACAAAAGGAAAAATTCATACAATCAACACATATCCTGAGTCATTGTCTATGAGTAAAGATAAGAAGG
>JBBPMU010000911.1:0-12412 GCA_038090475.1 Wakefieldia striispora | reverse complement strand
GTCATCAGGGAAATTTTGAAAAGATTATAATCCTATATAATCCTCAAAGGGGGGTATATAATGGATTATAATTCCATATAATCCATTATCTACAATTATCATTGATTATCATTCCCTTAAAATTTCCCTGATGATATGAGCAAAGTTAGGTATAAACTGTCGATAATAATTGCATAGGCCTAAAAAGCCTTGCACTTGTTTAAGTTTGGTTGGCGTAGGCCAATCCAAAACTCCTGCAACCTTCGACTGTTGCATTTCTACCCCTTCTTGGGATACGACCATCCCAAGGAAATCTACTCTTTTTTGTGAAAAGTGGCATTTTTTGGGCTTAACGTAGAGATCGTTTTCTTGAAGCCGTTTGAGTACCTCTTTCACTATTCGTTCATGTTCTTGTTGTGTCTTTCTGCTAGTAAAAACCATACAATCGTCAATAAAAATGATCACCACTGCATACATGTCGTTGAAAATGTCGTTCATCATGTTCTGAAAGGTGGAGGGTGAGTTGGTTTTTCCGAAGTACATTACCAGGGGCTCGTAGGCTCCCATTGGCGTTACGAACGCCGCTTTCCATTTGTCGCCTTCTTTAATGCGGACATTGTTGTATCCCCATCGCAGATCCATGGTGGTAAATAGGTCTGCTCCTTGGAGTCTGTCAATCAGCGAAGGGATTAGTGGTAGTGGGTACGCGTTTTTTATTGTTCCTTCGTTCAAGTAACGATAGTCCATGACTAATCATTTCTTACCATCCTTTTTCAGTATGAAGAACACAGGAGCTGTTTGTGGGGATTTAGAGGGTCTGATATACCCTTTCTTGAGTTCCTTTTGTAAAAAGTTAGCTACTTCTTCCATCTCCGTTTGTGACAGAGGGATCACTCGTCCTTTCTTGGGGACGAAATCTTCTTTTAATTCGATGGCGTGATCCCACGGTTTTCGCGTGGGCATCCTTTCCGATTCTTTTTCGGAGAATACTTCTAAAAATTCATGGTAGGTTTTGGGTACCAAACTTTTTATATGGTCCGCTTCTTCTTGTCTTGTCATCGCCCTGCTGAAGAAGGTGGGCGGTAGTCGCATCCTTGACATCTGTTGACAGTATGTCGTGCATCAGCCAAACTTGATGTCGCCAGTAATCCAGTCTATTTCTGGGTTGTGGCGGTTAAGCCAGTCATATCCTATAAACATGGGGTGTGTTCCCAGGTTAGTCACATAAGCGTCAATAAATTCTGAGTGTCCGTTAATCTCCACAAAGACATTGACTTTGTGGGTAATCTCTCCTATCGAGGAGTTTGTTCCATCCACATTTGAAACCCCTATGGGCGCGGGTAATCTGGTTCCTATTATTCCATTAGCTTCGCAGAATTTTTTGTCAATAAAGGTGTTCGTCGCTCCTGAGTCGATCAACGACCTGCAGGAAACGGTATACCATCCTTGAAGTTTCCTGAAACGAATATTAGTGAGAGGAGAGAGATGTCCAGAATGATTAAGGGTAGATCGAATGAAAGTCTGAGGGTTGGTTGGGGAGGAAGAAATGAAACGTAATGTAGTTGTGAATGAATTGTCTTTTTCAAGAAAAACGGAATTAAGTGCAGTATGTTTTTCTTCTGCTGCTGTGCTCCGAAGAGACGCCATTCCAGAAGTGGAGGAAGAATTGGGTACATGATCTACCATACCATGAAAAGAAATATCGTTCGTAGAGTGGGTATCATAGGAGAAGTTCTCACTGCCTTCTACGTCGAGTAGGGAAAAGAAAAATTGTTCAGAAAATGATATAGACGAAATTGCACCTGGGGCCAGGCTACCCTCATTCACCCGGACCCTTGTCCTTTTACCGCCTCAGCAGCTTTAGAGTCCATCTCCGCCCTGATGCGGTCTCTCCAATATGCTTCTGCTTCATCCGAGTCTGTGATGAACGAAGCGTTGTGGGCGGCGTAGCCGGCCGGGGGAGAAGGCGCCTGGGGGAGTGGCGGGAAGTTGGTCGCATATCCCTGCGACCAGGGGCCTTGATATCTGCCCCAGTGTTGAGAGCGGACTTGTCCTTGTTGTCACGGCTGTCTGGGTGCATGACAGTTCCTAGCCAGGTGGCCAGGTTTTCCACAATTATAGCACGTAAATTGCCCCTGTGGAGGGGGCATTGGTAAGGGGCGAGGTTGGCCGGCTGCTGGCCTCACGGTGGTAGTTGCCGTCTGGTCGACGGCCATTGGTGCACCTCTGCCGGGCTGGGTGCCGTATTGGGAGTAGCGCGGGTATGTAGGTACCCTGCGCCGGGTAATGATGTGTGGGGGGAGGGGGTCCTGGGGGACGGTAGTACCAGGGTTTGGTGGCGGCAGGGGGAGCTTTAGCTCGCGCAGGTCCTTGTTGGGGTTGCCCCCATTCCTCCGCGAGTTTTTCGAAGATCTGGCCGACCTTCATGTACTCCCTAGACAGTGGCGGATACCAGTGCCCTGTCTTTTTATCAGCCTCTATCGAAGAGTGGAGGCTGACCTCTTGATATATGCGGTAATTAACCGCCGCCTTTAACAGGTGAACCGCCTCGCCGTCGGAGACTTCAGATTCCACGGCGAGAACGTCGAACTTTTGTAGAAAGTCCGCGATTCTTTGTGTTCCCTGCTTTAGTTCTCTCAAATCTTTGTACGCTTGATGCGTTAGCATGGAGATTTGAAAAAACCCCTTGATGGTCTCCTGTAAGTTGTCCCAGGAGGGGTAGAAAATGGGGTCCTTCCCCAAGTACTTCTTGAGCTGCTGCTGAGCGAACGGCTCAGCGCTTCCCTCGAAGCGGAGTAGGACCGCTGTGGTAAGGACTCGATCGTCCTTAAAGTCGGAAGCCTCGACCCAAGCCCGAAGCTTGGTCCACCACATTCGGAATTTCTTCTTTTCGCCATCCCATTTGCCTGGTTCGGCGAGTCTTTTATAGGCGTCCTTTTTGCCTCTTTCGTCCAGTTGCCGGATGAATTCTCTGGCAAACATGGACTCATTTGATTCCGGAACAGGGGAGGGTGGCCGGGCTGACGACGATGCTTGTGGGCCTGACATGGCTGGGGGTGGGCGAAAATCTACAGGGGATTGAAATGGTTCTTCCTGTATTGAGGGCGAGGATGGTCGAGAGGAGGGGGGTGTTGGCGATACCGGGGAGGCTGGTTCCGACACCTCGGCTTACTGATCCGTCTAAGTGGACCTCTGGGCAGCGATAGTGAGGGGAGTTCCCCGGATAACCTTCTTCAGAGAGGAGCGACCCTGGAGGTAGGGTTGTGTGGAAAATTGTTTGTTGTACGCAAATCTGACCTTCGTGTGAGGAGCGGGGGGAGCAGGGTAACGCCTAGCTGAAGTTCGCATATGACCCGTTGACGCAAAGTCTCGGGGTGGTTGTCCTAACGCGGAGTTAAGGACTTTCAGGGACTCAAAGTCTCCTGCTGTGACTGCTGATCGTTCTACAGTCTTATCTAAGTGATACGAAGTAAATCTAACAAGGAGAGTAGAGAGAGCGTGCCGGCTTCTAAGGGTTGACCGGCGACGAAGGCGGCAAGGAGAGATTGGTGAAAGTCGTGAAGGGGAGGAATGTTGGGAGTAATATAATCCAAGTAGTCGATGGAGCTATCCTTAAACCCTGCCCTTGGAAGCAGAATCAAGTAGATAAGACTAGGGTTTCCAGTCGCAAAGTATCTAGCTTATATACATGGGGAGATCGTGCATGGACCAGGCTGTGCGTATGCTATCGTCCAATGAGAAAAGGGAATAGGAAGTCGTATGATGCAAAGATTGCGTATCATCGAGTAAGCATTTATGAGTCAATGGGAAAAGTAGATAAGGAGGTTGCCAGGCCAATGGCGAAAGAAGAGCAGAAGATAACATATCGGCCAATCGGCAAGTGCCGGAGTGGTCACGTGTGTCAGATCACGTGACTGAAGGAAGTTTATACTGACATAGGAGCATACCAAAAAAGGAATGTCACGTGATCGTGTGAAAGAGTCACGTGACCTGAAGTACATGTTGGTGCTTGCCTTCGAGGGCTAAGCATAGCGAAGCGGTTCGTTAAGTAAAAAGTTCGACTGAAGAATGATGAAATCATAACAAAAAGACCGATCTGTCATCTTGCCTTCAGCACAACCTTTGCAAGGTGGAGTAGAGTTTGGAAGAGTAATAGAAGGAGTTCCTTTAGAATGATGTTGAAGCTGTCGCAATGCATTCTTGGAACAATGTCCCATATGGAGCAGATTGGTTGGAAGGTTTCTGTTTCTTCCATTTATTCTGCTTTGGTGGGCCTGTCTGGATAACGTTGGTCCGATTAAGACCAGAACCAGATGCTTGTGGTGCCTGTACAGCAGAGATACAAGATGCAAGTGGGCGTTGATTTCCAGCGCGGATGTCACATTCACGAAGGATGTGAGTGGTGATAGAGTCGACAGTGAAGTCACGAGCTTCAATCATCTGGATAAGTGTGGATTGAAGATTGTCGAATGAATCTGGGAGCTGTGCCATGATCAACATGACTTTGTGATTCTCGCTGAATGGTGATCCAGCAGCAGCCATTTCTGTGTAGAGTTGCTTCATCTTAGCGATGTCCTCTGCAGCAGAACATTCCCTAATCTTCATGCGTAAAATCTTGTTAAAGGCCAAAAATTGACCAGCGATCCCTCTATCGGCAAATCTCCTCTTCATCTTGGTCCAATAATCAAACGTCAAAGACCAATAGATGTCTTTGGTAACTGCTGGTGTCGCAGGAGTTGTAGCTGTCGCTGCGATGGCAGCTGTTTGAATTACTGTCTCCTTTCGATGTTCTTCTCCCGCTTCTTCAGACAAATCCTGATTCGATGTGAATACAAGATATGAAAGAGCCCTCCTGTCTGTTGCTTTCCAATCGTCGACATCATTGATGTTGAGGGTGTGTGCAACAGAACCTGTTCCTTGACCTAAGACGAGGAAACCGGCAAGATCTACTGATCGGAAGAGAGCTTCAATTCTCTTCGACCAAGCGTGATAGGTTGGTTGACCAGTAAGCTCAGGGATCTTGGCAAGAAGGGTACTTTCAATCTTGAATGAATTGTGAATCAGGAAAGCGGCCATTTATACTGAAAGTCTTATTAGTTATGACAGTTCTTAGTCAGATAAACTTTCCTTATAGCGTGATCAACAAGACATCAAGAAAAATACAGCAAGTACCATAAAGAGTCCTATACAGCATGTGTCCTCATAAGTGCCCGTGTCTTAGCCTGAGAGCGAACTCCCGCTAGTCGTTTGGAACATGTAACCACCTGTACATTGGCCAGGAGGTCGTAACACCGCTCCTGTTGAAAAGGATTGGTTGACGTCCTGAGTACTCTCTGGATACGTTTGAGGTATGTATTGCCAGGTGCTCTTTTCCACTTTCTTCTCAGGTATTGGTCCATGCCTCTATGGAACTTCCTGAGTGGAGGAGCTGGTGGATTTCCAAATCGATGAATGTTGTGCCAAGACAAAGGGTTCACCTCGAAGTTCGGATGTACCAAGGAATCATAGAAGACTGCATGGGTATCTCCGGGTCTGAAATCATCAACGAAAGATGTGTCAGCAGGAGGAGGAAACATGTCGTGTCTGTAAATCTTGAAACTGTGATGATGGGTGAGAGCTGGAGGCGTGGAGTCATATGTCTCGGTTGGCATTGGCCAACCAGCACCTTCATAAATAGATGAGAGAGTTTCGCCTGGGAAATATGAAGAGGTAGCAAGGATGGATGGGTCCAGAGTGCTGGTCTCAGCTGTCTGGAGTTTGAAAGGCTGGACAAGCTGGTTGGGAGGAGGAAAGTCCTGATCCCAGAAAGGAGCGACATCTGAACCAAAATAGTAAGGTATCTTGTCTACCTTGGTCGGATCCCAGATGATGTCTTCTTCACCCAGAGGTTTCGGAGTGCAAAATGTTGCTATCCAATCTCCTTGCTGCTTGAGTAAGCCCGTATTGATGAGGGCCCATAATTGTTGATGTTCCATCCCCATTGTCTCTAACTCATATGTCTCCGATCTCCATGGTGTTGCACTCTCCAGTGCGTTGTAAGAAATTGGTGGAAGTTCCAGCCGAAGGTTCCTCTCGACTTGTGCGAGAAGAATCGTCCGAGTGTTCGTCATCTTGACTTGCAAGAGACTGTGGGTTTGATGGTCTGGCTGGAAGTTCGTCTCGACGAGAGATTGGTTCTCTTTGTTGGAGCTGGAGAGGGACAGTCCTGTGGAGCTGATGGAGTGGTTCGCCATTGCGTGTGTAAGGAGGAGGAGGAAGGTTGTGAAGTGGTTGGTTCAAAGACGGATGAGTGCGTCAAGCACATAAGTAAGCTTGTTGGTCACTTGGGATGACAGATAGGAAGCCTTGATGACCATTGGGTTGAACTAAATCAAACGTCAGATGATAAGAGAATCCAAAGTCTTGGTGTCTGTGAATGAACCTAAAACCTTCGCGATGGATGCGATGATGTCTCCAGGTAGAATCTAGGTGCTGTCCAAAGCAAATCTGTTATGCGGGTGCGGAACAAAGACTTCACTCGAGATCCTTTTGTACTTGTAGTGTCAACGACGACTAGGAGCAGAGTATTGGCTATCACTCGTAAGAGAGAAGCCCATAAGCAAAGAGAGACAGAAGACTGGAAGGGCTTAGCGCAAGATGTAAGTTGAGCGACCTTTGTCAGGAGCGAAGACTTTGCAGGCAGAAATGCGTAGAATTAGCTGAAGAGCTATTCTACTACAGCAGCGGGTATTTATACTACGAGGTACAAACAGAGGAAAATAAACGAGAAAGGAAATCAACAAGACACGTCGTGTCGCGTGTATCATAAAAGGAAATCAACAAAGGACGCGTAAAAGGAAACGTACGCGTAAAAGGAAATGCAGAGTCCCACGTCCAAGAAAGGAATCGGAGGTCTGTGTCCATAAGAGGAAAGCGGAGAGCCGCTAGATATAAACGGAAGAGAGATAAATGGGACTTCCCGGTAGAAGCGAGTCAGAAGTCCGGGGGCATCCATAAACGTGGGAAATGGTGGTGTTCCCGTGCAAAGTCTGAAGGAATAACTTTAGAAGTCATGATAAAGTGGGTCGTATTGACCACTATCGATGATCTCCCAAGTGAGGTCTCTATACGCCGTGGAAGAAAGGTCAAACCAATAGCGATCATAGGAATGAGTAGGAAAGAAAAACGTATCCATGTCCGTAGGCTCTTCACCAAGGAGTTGTCTCCAAATGATTTCGACGTCTCGTTCCCAAGTATCTTCGAAATCCGTAACAAAATCTCTCCTTCTTCAAGCAGATGGCTACAGAGGAGACAAGGAATTGTGAAAGGTGGAGAGTCGTCAAGAGTCTCCAAGAGAGGTGGGGAGTGAGGTGAAGCGTGAATGGTGGGCAAGGGTGATGCTGTAGGAGGTGGTACCGGTATTGGTCTTGTATCTGTTGCTCTCGCTTCAGGAGTTTGAAGCGGTTCTCTTACTTGGTATGGTACTCTGGTAAGTGAGATATTGAGTATCCATACACAAGGTCCAACTCGAAAGTTAAACAAGAGAGTGAGAACACCAAAGGATTCATCTGACTGAAGAAGATGGTACCAGATGGCACCATCCATCATAGCAAAGACAGCTACATCGCCAACGACTCTAGTGACTCGTCCATGTCCGATAACAGACATTGCTTGGATGATCATCGATAAGAGTCTGGTGAACCAGAAAACCTCAAAGGGCTCCATGGCTTGATCAAGAGATCGTCAAGGGAGTAAGAGCATACGATTATAAGATGGATCTGATGATCAATCAGGGCTCATAACCTAAAGCAATCGGACCAGGCGATCGCTTTGATCTCTAATCACCTAAGTGACTAGGCTTTCACACAGCGGGCGAAAGGGCAGAGGTTATGGACACTAGGAGGAGACAACTCACTAGTGTTGATCGAGGTAGATCAAAGAATAAGTGGAGTGGTCCTTTGTGAGGTGCAAAGATATGGTAAGACGAACAGTGTTCGAATTCTGGTTAGAGAGCTCAGAGGGAGACTCTCTGTCTTATATACTGTACAGGGAGTACGTATATAGTAATTGGTCTTATCTATCTAGAAAGGCTGTAGGTGTCCTATTGGACGATATCCAAAGATAACAAGAATAGAGAGATAACTTATCTCTATATGAAATTATGTTATCTGCTAATGGATAAGCAATCCGCTATCATATGAAATAAGAAGACATGATAGTGGAAAAAGGGTGTTTGTCAGAATGTTCTAGGGTTGCACCCTTCATATCGTATTTGATATGAGTCTAGAACATCAGAATCAATCTATCGATTGTTCCATCTGAGAAACAGTAGATCAGATCAAAGATCGATCTAAGATCAGGGTATCTAGAGATGAAGATCTGAAGATGAAATACCACTGATCTCGACAGTTTTTGGTAGTTATATACTAGTTAGGGGTAGCTTTAGGGTTGGTCCCAAAAGCACATAAAAGGGAATCAACAAGACACATAGCATATAAAAGGGAATGTCCAAAAGGGATAGATGGAACTCTGAGAGTCTATAAGAGATAGAGTGACAAGTCTGGAAGGAGTCATGCTTGGGGTGAGGCAAGAGGTGGTGGCCTTGAGGTGTCAGGGTGGAGTTCCTATATGAATAAGGAGGGACATGCAGCAGTCCAAAAGGAGATGTCCAGAGGAAGGGATAACTCCTCTGAGGGTTCCTTTGGTATGCATATGGTCAATCAGCAGATGAGTCTCAACTCTCAAGTCATGGCAAGTCATGTGATAGTCATGTGATAGATCATGTGGTCAGAAAGTCATGTGACTGGACTTTCAGGAGTATGTGAGGAAGAGTCAAGAGGTCACATGATGCACATGATAGAGGATAGTCACATGATGACCAAAGGGGCAAGAGATCATAAGGGAAGTGGTGCTGTGTTCCTAGAGAGGAATTGAGGAAAATGATCTAGTCAAGAAAGAGAAATAAAGGAAAAGGATGACCCCATCTTTAGAGGTAGTCTTGAGAGTACAGTTTTCATAGAAAACAGTAATAGTGGTTATGAAGGACCCTCAACTGGATTGCAAATATCTCACCTAACTGGGTCACACCTCATCAGGGGTTGCTCTTGGATGAAGAATGCATCAGCAAAACAGCCTTTTTCCTACAATATTTCTTTGCACACCACATGAGTCAGTTGAGTAAAATGATCAGGGCCAATATACCAAAGACATATGTTTGATGATAAAAATGTATGGTAAAATTTTTGAGACCAGTTTATAGGCAGGATGTTTTTGACATTTTCTAGACAGCTCTGGCCAGCACTGGCTAGGGGGAGGGATGGTTTGCTGATGTGTGATAGAGGAAGCTTGGAAAAAGAAGTCATACCATGACATTTGCAGACTTGGTATGTATGTTACTCATGCTTCTACATTGTCTTTTAACTCACCTGTTCACCATCTCCAGCTATTCTTCACTCTGAAGAGGCATTAAAACATGAGTTTCTCTGTGGTCATACATCAACCTGTCCTTACATGACACACACAGAGCCTCTTTCACCACAGCAGCTCAAGAGATTCAAGTTAGAGTTGAGTTGCCCTTACATAGGTGGTGCCATCAATGCATTTATCAAATATCTCAAGAAAAATGACAAGGCATTCGAGTGAAGAATGTCAAGATTGATGTGCAGTGTCACTCAAACAACAACAAGAGGAGAGAAAAGAGAGGGCACCAGGTTCAAGGGGCACACCAGAGATGTAGTGGGCAAGGACAACTTGCAAGTAGGGGTTGAAAATGATGATGGTGGAGGAGTCCAAGTAGAGGTAAGAGTATATCCTTAAATCACACCCTTGGAAGTGTAATCAAGTAGATAAGACTGGGGAATGCCAGTCGCAATGTCCCTACTTATATGTATAGTGTCTGGTGATGAAGTGTGCACAGACCAAGTATGAAACGAGACGGAATCGGCGAAGGTTGAACCAGAAACCTCAAAGGTGAAGTCTTCGCCCCTGGCGGTATCTTAGTCCGAAAAGAGAGAGCGCCGGTTTATCCTCTGGCTAGGAGTGTAAATGAAGTAAGGTTTCCCAGTGGCCCCTCAGAATATCCTAAGGAGGTCTTGCCTAGAAGAAAGTACCCTGGGTAGTAAATTCCAAATAGCAAAGACTGGGGTTACCAGTCGATGCATCTGCTACTTAAATACAAGTACGGTATTGTGCACGGACCATGCTGTGCGTATCTGAATATAGTAAGGAGAAATCGTACCATGTCTGAATATCCGAATATAGTAAGTCCTGTGCGATGGGCACGTATCGTGACAAAGGAGAAATGACAAACTGCACTGCTCTCTATGGCTCATGCCTTCCGATACGATCACGATCGGGTAGTCTCGTAAGAAGAAATGACTAAGAGATAAGAATGTCAATATGTCCAAAAAGGGTTATTCCCAAAGAGGTGCCACCGGGAATAAGTCTGAAGGTCTCGACCGACGGCAATCGGCAAGTGCCGCAATGTTATGATTCCATCATTCTTCATCGAACTTTTTACCTTTAACGAACTCTTTCGCTAGACTCAGTCCTAGAAGATGAGTCCCAACATGTAATTCATGTCACGTGACTCTTTCACACGATCACGTGACGTTTCACTTTTGGTACGCTCCTATGTCAGTATAAACTTCCTTCTGTCACGTGATCTGACACACGTGACCACCACGGCACTTGCCGATTGGCCGATACGTTATCTTCTGCTCTTCTTTTGCCATTGGCCCGGCATTCTCCTTATCTTCCTTTTCCCATTGACTCATAGACTCTTACTCGAAGATACGCGATCCTCGCATCGTATGATTCTCTTTCTCTTTTATCATTGGATGATATGATACGCACAGCATGGTCCATGCACGGCACTCATAACTATATAAACCCCATGTACATTACGAATATTCCTTAGTTCTATCTACTTGATTCTACTTCCCAGGGTAGGATTTAAGGATTGCTCCTTGTCTACTGGGATTATCCTACCATCAACCATTCCACCCTTACACGACTTCCACGCGTCTCTCCTCGCCGCCTTCCTCGCCGGCAAACCCTTAGAAGCCGGCGCGCTCTCTCTCCTTTCCTCTTTAGGTTTACTGAGTGTTACTTCGTATCACTTAGATAGAACTATCCAGACCGGCGTGTCGCACGGGCTCAACGTGATATCAGAACAGCTCAAACTCGACGTCAGAGCTCACCACAACAAATTCGCCTCGACTAATCGTATGAGAACATCAGCTCGGCGATACCCCGCTCCCCCCGCGCCCCATACAAAGATCCGCTTCGCTTTTAACAAACAATTCTCCACGCGCCCATACCTTCGCGGCCACGCTTCTCTTAAAAAGGTTATCCGAGGGACTCCCCTCACCATTGCCGCCCAGAGATCTGCATAGATGGGTCAGTAAGCCAAGGTGTCGGGACAAGCATCCCCAGTATCCCCCTCCCCCGCATCTTCACGATCATCCTCACCCTCTATTCAAGAGGAGCCATACCATTCCCCAATCGACTTCCGCCTGCCTCCGCCAATGTCAGGCCCTCAAGGTTCTTCCTCCGCACGTCCCCCCTCCCCAATCCCCGAGTCCAATGAATCCCTCTACGCCAGGGAATTCATATGTCAACTTGACGAAAGAGGCGAGAAAGATGCCTACAAGAGACTCGCCGAGCCGGGAAAGTGGGACGGCGACAAAAAGAAATTCCGCATGTGGTGGACCAAGTTGAGAGCTTGGGTCGAAGCATTGGAGTTTAAGGACGACCGTGTCCTCACCACCGCGGTCCTTCTCCGCTTCGAAGGAAGCGCTGAGCCCTTCGCTCAGCAGCAACTTGAAAAGTATCTAGGAAAGGACCCCGTCTTCTACCCTACCTGGGATGAGCTCCAGGCGACGATAAAAGGGTTTTTTCAAATAGTGATGCTGGCCCATCAGGCCTACAAGGAGCTTCGTGAATTGAAACAAGGCTCAACCCGAATCGCGGACTTCCTCCAGAAGTTCGACGTCCTGGCTGTAGAGTCAGAGATATCGGATGGGGAGGCTGTCCATCTACTTAAGGCGGCGGTAAACTACCGCATCTACCAGGAGGTATCCCTCCACTCCACACTGACAGCTGATGCAAAAACGGGGCACTGGTACCCCCCATTATCAAGGGAATATATGAAGGTCGGTCAGACCTTCGAAAAGCTGGCCGAGGAACGGGGACAACCCCCGCAAGGACCTCAAAAGGCTAAACCCCCACCTGCACAAGCTCGACCGTGGTACTACCGTCCGCCCGGTCCGCCACCCCCCGCTCATCAGTACCCCGCCCAGGGTACTCACCCACGATACTCGCAGTATGGCACCCAGCCCGGCAGAGGTGCACCAATGGCCGTCGACCAGACGGCAACTACCGCAATGAGGCCAGCAGCCGGCCAACCTCGTCCCCTCCCAATGCCCCCTCCACAGGGGCAATTCTCATGCTA
>JBBPMU010000910.1:0-12433 GCA_038090475.1 Wakefieldia striispora | reverse complement strand
TCATGGTTATCAACTGTGGATCACAAAATGTAATCCTGGGAATGCCCTGTGTTACAGTTTCCTGTGACTTCAATCATGTGGGAGGGGGTCAGAACAAGGGAAAAGCCTTGGGGCGAGAGGCTTTATATAAGTTAAGGAGAGTCTTGGCATGTACCAAATTGGATGGCAGTTCCCACATGTTGTTGGAAGATGGATAGCCTTTCCATTTGATAAGGAACTGCGGATTCCGAGTGGAACCCCGATGTCCCACAATTGCTTCGACTTCATATTCATCTTCTGATCTGAGAAGATCTGGTGGTGGGCATGAGAAAGAGGGGCCATGTTCATCAGTTTCCCAATAAGGGGAGAGGATTGAGGCATGGAAGACATCATGTATCTTCTAGGTGGGAGGGAGTTTGAGCTGGTAAGAGATGGGAGAGATGACCTGAGTGATTTCAAAAGGTCCTTCTTGTCAAGGAGATAGTTTTTGGGAGTGGTAACCAACCTTTAGATTCTTGTTGTTGAGCCAGACTTTCTGCCTGACTCTCCAGAGGGAGAACTTGGTGGTAATGCAGGATTTCATGTCGTCTTGCACCTTTTGGTGGGCGGCAAGGGCTTCTGTTCTAGCTTTGTCAAGTTTGGTAAGGCGTTGCTCGGCGGCCAGGATGAACATGGTGTGAGAGAGAGAGGGATAAGAGCAGGGTTCATATCCATACATGAGGGAGAATGGTGTTACGAACCCATAACTTTTTCCTTGAACTATGATGCTTTACTTATTCCTTCCTTGAACAGACATTAGACATTTCACTACAGAGTGTCCTTGAAGACCTCTGCCAACATGTATTTCGCACCATGTAACTTCATGCAACTTATTGGTACACTCCTATCCCAGTATAATTTCCTTCATCACGTGATCTGGGACATGTGATCACTCAGCGGCACTTGCTGATTCCTGACAGACAGGACTTCCATGGTGGTATACAAATTCCTTTCAGTCCATGTGATCTGCCACACGTGAGACACCTTTTGGCCAACTTTGGCCAGCCGGACATCAGACCGGAAATTCCATCAGACTTCATTGGGGCTTATCTTTGACCATTACCCCATGGATACTTCGGACAACGTTTCTTTCTTCTTTCCACATTTTCTCATCAGATCCCCCGATTGTGATCGTATCGGAAGACACACACCATGGAGAGCTGTGTATGTTTCCCTTATCTTTTTCTCTTACTCATCAGACATTAGTAAAGATACGCTGCCTTCGGGTGGTATGACTTTGGACTTACTAGATTAGGATACACACAGCTTGGTCCGTGCACAATACTGTACAATATTTAAGTAGTAGAGGATTCGACTGGTAACCCCAGTCTTATCCATTTGATCATAGTTTCTCCAAGGACTTTGACTTTAGGTCTACTCCCCGCCTTGCAGGTACTTGGATTCTCTCTTTATACTCTTACTCCAATCTCATCTCTTTTCTCTCTCTAAAACCCGTTCAATCAAAAAAGATGATTCCCCTATCGACAAAGGGAAGTTCTTGCCTCAAGGAAGGACTCAAAGGACGTGTTACTTGATAACCCAACTCTAGGGTTAGATTCTACCTTTGATTTCCCATCTTGTATCAAATGGGGATTGGTTGGTGACAGAGTGGGCATTGGAGTTGTGGGAGAATTCGGCCATAGGGAGGAGTGATGCCCAAGTGGTCGGTTTTCCTTTGCAAAAGATCTGGAGGTAGGTTTCAAGTTCTTGGTTTACCCATTTGGTTTCACCATCAGTCTGGGGATGATAAGCAGTGGAAAGGGCAAGGTCATAGTTTAGTAGACGGGCAAGCTCTCTAGCGAAAGCGGAGGCGAATTGAGGGCCACAATCTGAGATAAGTTTGTCATGTAGACCAAAACGAGGGAAAACCTGAGAAAAGAATAGGGTTGCCACACCCTCGGCAATGATAGATTTTGAGCAAGGGATGTAAATTACCCCCTTTGTAAGACCATGGTCGACCACAACCATAATAGCATCGTGGCTGTCTGATGGGGGAAGATCGGTGATGAGATCCATGGAGATTTGTTGAAAGTGGCGGGTTGCTTTGGAAGGAATCAGGGATAGTGGAGGGGTAGTGGGGTGGGTTATGACTTTGTTAGCTTGACAAGTAGCACAGCTGGCGATGAATTTGTGAGCAAAGGTAGCCATTCCAGGCCACCAATAGTCCCGACAGAGGAGGTGTAGTAGGCGGAAATAGCTGGGGTGTCCGGCAGCGGAGGAATCATGAATGGATGCGACAAGTTCCTTCTGGGCATCATCAGGGACATAAAGGCGTCCCTGGAAGAAAAGGGATCCATCGTGGAATTCCCAGTCCTTGGGAGAGGCTCTGGGGAATTGGGAGCTGCCCTTTTGGAGTGCAAGTAGGGCTTTCTGGACAATGGGGTCATTGGGGGTCAAATCGGCAATTTTATTCGCTAGGTCGGCATCAATGGCATTAATGAAGTGTTCCAGGTCGAGCAGGACGACCTCCTGATTATCCTTGGAAGTGTCGATGAAGTCTTTCCTGGACAGGGCATCGGCAGGACCCATAAAAGATCCAGGGCAGGTGTCATAAAGGATGTCAAAGTCTTGCAGGAAGAGCATCCATCTGGTATGGTGATGGGTAAGTTTGCGAGGCTCCTTGAAAAAGGCCAGGTTCTTGTGGTCAGTGATGATAGTAACAGGGTGAGGAGTCCCGCTGAGGTATTGACGCCATTCCTCAAGGGCTTTGATTACCACAAGCAATTCTCGATCATATATGTCGTAGTTGTGCTCAGTGGGAGAGAACATGCAAGAGAAGTAGGAGCATGGGTGAAGATTGCCGTTAATGTCTTTTTGCATGAGGACCACACCAGCACCAGTGAGAGAAGCATCAGTCATGACAGTGAAGGGGCGCTGGGGTTTGGGCATAGAGAGGATGGGCAAGCAGAGGAACTTTTCCTTTAGTTTGTTGAATGATCATTGTTGATCGTCCTTCCATTCCCAAGCAGCAGATTTCTTGGTGAGGGTGATTGAAATGAGACGAAACGTCGAAGGTTGAACCTCAAACCTCAAAGGCAAAGTCTTCCCTTACGACGGGGTATCTGTCGGAAACCTGTGATGCAAAGTCAACAGAGGAAACCTCAACACAAAGTCAAAGGTCGTGGAGGACACAAAGTCACTCCGGAAACACAACAAGCGAGAGAAGGGAGCGCTGTTTATCCTCCGGCTACAAGTGTAAATGAGTTAAGAATTCCCAGTAGCCCCTCAGAAGATCTTAAGGGGGTCTTGCCTAAAAGAAAATACCCTGGGGAGTATATTCCAAGTAGCAAAGACTGGGGTTACCAGTCGATGCGTCTACTAATTATATACATGGGTGCACAGCGCACGGACCAAGTGTCGTAAAAGGAAATAGTAAGTGAAACATCATCGGCCGTATCATCTGAGGTGTTCAGATCGTTCTGCCAGGGATAACGAGATGTAGTCCACGTCCATGGCCATAGGGTCACGGGATTGGGAGGTGGATGAAGTCAATCCAATATACATAGGAAGTTCCTCCTTTCCTAAGGAGGTCAGTGTGGATGATCGCGTGAGAAAAATGAGAGGCTTTCTCCAGCCAGTCATTTGCGGTCACGGGTTCCTTCTCTAAGGCTGTCATCATGGTGGCAATCTGGTGCAAAACAGCGCATTTAAGAAGATCCTTGAGTATGGATTGGTTGGTGATATCACTCCTAGAGGCTTTGAGCTAGAAGGCACTTTGGAAAGCATTGAAGTCGCTGTTGAAAGGTTTCCCTTCTATACGGATGTTGTGGAGGGTCATACTTGCGGTGTCTTTGAGGCCTGGGGGTATAAAGACAGTGCAGAAGTCCTTCTCCACTTCAGTAAGGGTATCGGTCCAGGAGGTGATGGGGGTGGTCATAATCTTTGTGAGCCATGCTTTGGAGAAGGTTGCCCCTCTCCCATGGTTCATTCGATTCAGGAGGGTAATCATGATCTTCTTGTCGGTATACTTGGTGTTGTTAATGGCAAAGTAAGCTTTCATTGCAAACAGCCAACGGGAGGCGTCTTCACTCTTGCCAGAGAAGGGTTCTGGGCAAGCCACCTTTAATTCTTCTTGGGTGGGGTTCGACATGCTGCTAGTGCTAGGAGTGGGGGAAGGGGAACAGGTAGTCAGGGTGTGTTGGGAGGATGGGAGGGTCGATTGGAACTGAAGGGGTGAGAGGGCTGGAGTGGAACCTAGGGGAGAAGGAATGGGCATGTAGGAGGGAGTGACGTTCAGGAGTGGTCCTCATTGAGTATCAGGGGATGGGACTTGAGAGGATCCAGCTACTCGTCGTCTGGGTTGAGTAGGAGAATGCAGTGTAGAAGTTCCAGAAGGACGTGCGGATTGGTATGGGTTTGAATAGGGGGAAGCAGCGGGTGGTCGTTCGTCATCAGATGAGCTCTCTTCAGGAGGGGTTTGAAATGTGGCATGAAGTGGGGCAGATCCCATGCATAGCAGCAGGGATCAAGGGATGAGCTAATTCTTTTGTTATGTGGGTGCAGAACAAAGACTTCACTCGGAATCCTTTTGTACTCATAGTATCGTCAATGACTAGGAGCAGAGTATATGGCTATTGCTCGTAGGAGAGAAGCCCCAGTGAGTAACAAGAGACGGAAAACTGGAAGGGCTTAGTGCAGGAGGTTAGTCGAGTGACCTTCTTCAGGAGTGAAGACTTTGCAGGCAGAAATGTGTAGAATTAGCTGAAGAGCTATCTACTACAAGTCGACCCTTTATATACTAGGAGGGTTACCATAAAGGGATGATGTGTAAAAGGAAATCAACAAGATGCATCACATCACATGTATCATAAAAGGGAATCAACAAATGACACATAAAAGGAAACATACATGTAAAAGGAAATGTGGAGTCCCATGTCCAAGAAAGGAATCACAGTCCCATGTCCAGAAGGAGAAATGGAGTTCTGCTAAGTATAAAAGGAAAAGAGATAAATGGGACTTCCCGGTAGAAGCAGTACAGAAGTCCGGGGGCATCCATGAACATGGGAAATGGCGGTGTTCCTGTGTGAAGTCTGAAAGTATACCTAGAAGTCATGAATAATAGGGTTGTATTGACCACTATCAATGATCTCCCAAGTAAGGTCTCTATATGCCATGGAAGAAATGTCAAACCAATAGCGATCATATGAATGAGTAGGAAGGAAAAACGTATCCATGTCCATATTGTCTTCACCAGAGAGTTGTCTCCAGATGATTTCAACATCACATTCCCAAGTATCCTCAAAATCCGTAACAGAAAGGATCACAAGTGAAGTCTTTGTTCCACACCCATGTAACAAAAGAATTAGCTTGTCCCTTGATCCCTGCTACTATGCATGGGATCTGACCAACTTCATGCCATGTTTTGAGCCCCTCCTGAAGAGAGCTGATCCGACGATGAACGACCACCTGCTGCTTCCCCCTACTCAAACCCTTATCAATCTGCATGTCCCTCTGGAACTTCTACTCCACATTCTCCTACTCAATCCAGATGATGAGTAGCTG
The DNA here is from genome assembly GCA_038090475.1 of Wakefieldia striispora. NCBI lineage: Eukaryota > Fungi > Basidiomycota > Agaricomycetes > Agaricales > Hymenogastraceae > Wakefieldia > Wakefieldia striispora. The sequence goes on along the minus strand of JBBPMU010000910.1, from coordinate 6,913 downwards.
GATCCTCTCAAGTCCCATCTCCTGATACTCGATGAGGACCCCTCCTGAACATCACCCCATCTTATACACCCATCCCTTCTCCCCTAGGCTCTACCCCTGTTCTCTTGCCCCTCCAGTTCCAATCAACTCTCCCATCCTCCCAGCACACCCTGACTATCCATTCCCCTTCCCCCACCTCCAGCACTAGCAGCATGTCAAACCCCACTCAAGAAGAATTAAAGGTGGCTTGCCCAGAACCCTTCTCTGGCAAGAGTGAAGATGCCTCCCATTGGCTGTTGGTGATGAAAGCTTACTTTGCCATTAACAACACCAAGTATACCAACAAGAAGATCGTGATTACCCTCCTGAATCGAATGAACCATGGGAGAGGGGCAACCTTCTCCAAAGCATGGCTCACAAAGATTATGACCACCCCCGTCACCTCCTGGACCGATACCCTTACTGAAGTGGAAAAGGACTTCCACACCATCTTTATACCCCCTGGCCTCAAAGACACTGCACATATGACCCTCCACAACATCTGAATGGAAGGGAAGCCATTCAACAGTGACTTCGACACTTTCCGCAGTGCCTTCCAGCTCGAAGCCTCTAGGAGCGACATCACCAACCAATTGGTACTCAAGGATCTTCTTAAACATGCTGTTTCGTGCCAAATTGCCACCATGATGACAGCCTTAGAGAAGGAACCCACAACCACGAATGAGTGGCTGGAGAAAGCCTCTCATTTCTACAATGCGATCATCCATACTGACCTCCTTAGGAAAGGGGGATCGACTTTGTCCACCTCCCACTCCTGTGACCCCATGGCCATGGATGTGGACTATGTCTCTTTATCCCTGGCAGAACGATCCAAACATCTCAAGAACAGGAAGTGTTTCATTTGCCACAAAGTCAGATGTTTCACTGGCAAGCACTGTAATGGGCAGAACTGTTGTTCTCCCCCACAGAAGATTAGGATTGCTGAAGAAGACTCTCCTATCGACCTGCTTACCACCTACATATGCGAAAGGCAAAGGACTCAAGACCCATCAGGTGATCCAATTGCTGGAAATGTTTTCAGACAAGTCTCAAGAAGTCCCAATGGATGAACTGGAACAAGAGGCCAAAGAAGATGAGGATTTTCAACACTGAGGAGTAGAGTGACGTCTACTTCCTCAAGGACAAGGACTCCTGTACAAATATGTAGCTCCTGTTTTTGTATCCTCTCCTGCTGATAGGGCAATACATGTCCCCATATTGTTACGAACACTATACTTATTTCAAACTTTTTACCTTTACTAATCAACTTCACTATGCCTAGCTCTCAAAAGCAGGCACCAACATGTATTTTGAAAATCACATGACCAGTCACGTGATGTCCTTCTTTTGGTATGCTCCTATGTCAGTATAAACTTCATTCTGTCACATGATCTGACACACGTGACCACTCCGGCATTTGCTGATTGGCTGATACCTTATCTTCTGCTCTTCTTTTTGTTGCGCAGTGACACTCAAACAAGGAAAAGAAGAGGAAAGGAGACTTAGTGCAGCAGGTTCTAAAGGCGCGCCGGACATGAACGAAGCAAGAAGAGCGAGCGGGAAGTCGTGGAGTGGGGGAATGGTGAAGATGTAGTGATCCAAGTAGGCGAGGAGCTATCCTTAATTCACACCCTTGGAAGTATGAACAAGTAGATAAGACTGGGGTTACCAGTCGCCAGAGTGCTACCTTATATACATGAGGAAATCGTGCACGGACCATGCTGTGCATATGCTATCATCCAATGGGAAAAAGAAGGAGAAGTCGTACGATGCGAAGATCGTGTATCATCAAGTAAGCATCTATGAGTCAATGGGAAAGGGTGATAAGGAGGTTGCCGGACGAATGGCAAAAGAAGAGCGGAAGATAAGGTATCGTCCAATCGGCAAGTGCCGCGAGTGGTCACGTGTGTCAGATCACGTGACGGAAGGAAATTATACTGACATAGGAGCGTACCAAAAGGGGAACGTCACGTGATCGTGTGAATGAGTCACGTGACTGAGAATTACATGTTGGGACTCGTCTTCGAGGACTGAGTCTAGCGAAAGAGTTCGTTAACGGTAAAAAGTTCGATAAAGAATGATGCAATCATAACATTACCCCTTCTAAGGTCTGAGTCGTCCCGACGAGGAGAGAACTTTTTATGCTTCGTAATCTAGACGAGTGAGCGCAGAGCGCGAATGGAAATCAATGGAGTAGTCCTGGAAAAGGGAGGAAAACTCTGCTGTGGATAGTCCGCGTAATTTTCTAGGGGCGGCGGGGTGGGCTTGGTGGAATTGTTTCACCACCTCTGGTGCATTTTTTAGATGGTCTGCTGGCTCCCATGTACGGTCCGAGTCTTCCCAGCCCTTCCAGTGGACGAGGTATTCTAATTTCCGATTTTTCATTCGCGAGGTGACAATGTAATCCACCTCGTGTTCTGCGTATTCTTCGTCATTGACTACGATGGCATCAGGTTTCCTAGTGGGCTGGCCAGCTAGGGTCTCTCTGTAAGGTTTTACTTGAGATACGTTAACGGTTGGATGAATGGTAAAAGTTTTTGGAAGACGCAGCGTGACTGCGTTCGGAAGTACTTTGGTTATTTCGTAGGGGCCTATCCATTTCTGCATGAGTTTCTTTGCTGTGTACGGGAGCTTCAGGTGCTCCGTGGATAGCCATACTTGTTGCCCAACTTCGTATGCTGGGGCTTCCGAACGTTTTTTAGTGGCGTCTTTGATCATCCGTTGACATGTTTCGTCGAGTGCTTTTTTGATATCGTCGTGGGAATTTCTACAATCATCTGTGAAAGAATCTCCTTTTGCACCTTCAAATCCTAACTGAGGTTGATAAGTCTTTGTAATTGCGAACGGGGTCGAGTTCGTGGCTGACCTGAGAGAATTGTTGTGCTGAAATTGGGCGAGTTTGAGCCATTCGCACCAGTCTTCTTGTTTCTTCGCTACGTAAGTGCGAAGGTACTGTTCCATTTCTCTATTTATGCGTTCGGTTTGTCCGTCAGTTTGCGGGTGGTATGCGGTGGAGATTCTTTGTTTGATGTCTAAGATTTTGCACAGATGTTTTGTGAATTCCGAGACGAATTGGGGACCTCGGTCCGACACTATCGAAGAGGGTAAGCCGTGGTTGCACCAGACTTCATCTCTAAAAAGTTTTGCTAAATCTAAGGAAGAAATTTTCTTTAAACATGGGGTAAAAATCACTTCTTTCGAGAAGCGATCCACAATAACACAAATAGAATCGTACCCCTTCGAGAGAGGTAAACCAGTGACGAAATCAATGGATAAATCTTCCCACGGCCTAGAGGCAGATTCGAGGGGTAACATCTTTCCTGCCGGTGCGGTTGACTTTCCCTTCGTGAGGGCGCACACTTGACAGTGATCTATATATTCGGCGATGTCTTTAGTCATGCCGTTCCAAGTGTAGAATCGTGAAATCAAGTGGCTCGTGCGAGCCCTTCCTGCATGTCCTGCTACAGGGGAGTCGTGGAATAACGTTAGTAGTTCCGTTCGTAAGGAGGAGGGAATAAAGATTTTGAATTTGTCGTTCTTATATACCTTTTCTTCTTCGCAAAATATAAATCCCTGTGGGACGTCTGATTCTTTTAGTAGTGCTGTGGCTTTTTGTATTTTTTCGAAAAACGGAGAGATTAATGAAACCTCGTGTGAGTTTACCACTTTCGTGTCTTTTTCGGGGATGACTACCACGTTTTCGTTGTGATTCTCTACTGCGTCGCCGTGGTCAGGTCTTCGGGAGAGCGCGTCAGCTCGTCCGTTCTGCGTGCCTGGTTTGTAGCACATGACGTAGTTGAACTCTTGGAGTAGAGCATGCCATCTCGCTTGTCGAGGGGACAGCGTCTGTGGTTTCTTCCAATACTCGAGATTTTTATGATCCGTCCATATTTCGAACGTTTCTCTGCCGACTAGATAGTGTCGCCAGTCTTGTAAAGCTCGAATCACTGCTAAAAGTTCTTTGTCGTAAATGGGGTAATTTCTTTCTGCGGAATCGAAAGAATGGGAAATAAAAGCGCATGGTTTCCATATACCGTCATCGTCCTTGATTGATAGGACGGCTCCTGTTGCTATATCCGAGGCGTCCGTTTCTACGCGCATCGGCTTCTTCTGGTCTGGGTATGCCAGAAGGGAGTCTTTGGTGAAGGCTTCTTTTAATTTCTTGAATGCCGACTCTTGGTCGCTTCCCCATTTGAAGGGGGTATCTTTCTTTGTGAGGTCATTTAGTGGTCGCGCTATGTGAGCAAAGTTAGGTATAAATCTCCGGTAATAATTGCAAAGGCCTAAGAAGCCTTGCACTTGTTTGAGTTTGGTAGGCGTAGGCCAATCCAGAACTCCCGCAACCTTTGATTGTTGCATTTCTACCCCTTCTTGGGATACGACCATCCCAAGGAAATCAACCTTTTTCTGCGAAAAGTGGCATTTTTCGGGTTTAACGTATAAGTCGTTTTCTTGTAACCGCTTGAGTACCTCTTTTACGATTGCTTCGTGCTCGTATTGTGTTTTTCCGCTGGTGAAAACCATACAATCGTCAATAAAAATAATCACAACGGCATACATATCGTTGAATATGTCGTTCATCATGTTCTGGAAAGTAGAAGGTGAGTTGGTTTTTCCGAAGTACATTACTAGGGGCTCGTAAGCTCCCATGGGCGTTACGAACGCCGCTTTCCATTCGTCTCCTTCTTTGATGCGGACGTTGTTGTATCCCCACCGTAAGTCCATGGTGGTGAACAAATCTGCTCCTTGTAGTCTGTCAATCAAGGAGGGGATTAGCGGTAGCGGGTAAGCGTTTTTTATTGTTCCTTCGTTGAGGTAACGATAGTCCATGACTAATCGTTTCTTACCATCCTTCTTCGGTATGAAGAACACGGGAGCCGTTTGGGGGGACTTGGAGGGTCGTATGTACCCTTTCTTTAATTCTTTCTGTAAAAAATTAGCTACTTCGTCCATCTCTGTTTGCGACAGAGGTATCACTCGTCCTTTTTTGGGGACGAAATCATCTTTAAGGTCAATGGCATGATCCCACGGTTTACGCGTGGGCATCCTTTCCGATTCTTTTTCGGAGAATACTTCAAGGAATTCGTGATACGTACTTGGGACCAGTGATTTAATATGGTCCTCTTCTTCTTGCCTTGTCATCGCCCTTGTGAAGAAGGTGGGCGGTAAACGCATTCTTGACATCTGTTGACAGTATGTCGTGCATCGGCCGAACTTGATGTCGCCGGTAATCCAATCTATCTCTGGGTTGTGGCGGTTTAGCCAGTCATAACCTATGAACATGGGATGTGTTCCCAAGTTAGTCACATAAGCGTCAATAAACTCTGAATGTCCATTAATCTCCACAAAGACGTTGACTTTATGGGTAATCTCTCCTATAGAGGAGTTTGTTCCATCCGCGTTTGAAACCCCAATGGGTGCGGGCAATCTAGTTCCTATTATTCCGTTAGTTTCGCAGAATTTCTTGTCAATGAAAGTGTTCGTCGCCCCTGAGTCGATCAACGATCTGCAGGAGACGGTATACCATCCTTGAAGTTTCCTGAAACGAATATTAGTAAGAGGAGAGAGATGTCCGGAATGATTAAGTGTAGAACGAATGAAAGTCTGAGGGTTAGAAGGCGAAGGGGAGACAAAACGTAAGGTAGTTTTGAAAAAATTGTCTTTGTCAATAAAAACGGAATTAAGCGCAGTACGTTTTTCTTCTGCTGCCACGCCCAGATGGGACGCCGTTCCAGAAGTGGGGGAGGAGTCGGATACATCATCTAGTGTATCGTGAAAAGAAATATTGTTCGTAGAATGGGTATCGTAGGAGAAGTTCTCGCTGCCTTCTACGTCAAGTAGTGAAAAGAAAAATTGTTCAGAGAAAGAATTTAAATGATTACAAATGGGGGCCGGGCTACCCTCTCTCACCCGGACCCTTGTCCTTTTACCGCTTCAGCGGCCTTGTGGTCCATTTCCGCCTTAATGCGGTCCCTCCAGTAAGCTTCCGCTTCGTCCGTAATGAACGAAGCGTTGTGGGCCGCGTAGTTGGCCGGGGGAGGGGGTGCCTGGGGCAGAGCTGGGAAATTAGTCGCGTATCCCTGCGACCAAGGGCCTTGATATCCGCCCCAATACTGGGAACGGACTTGTTGTTGTCGCGGCTGTTTGGGCGCGCGACAGTTCCTAGCCAAGTGGCCAGGCTTACCGCAGTTGTAGCACGTGAATTGCCCCTGCGGGGGCGTTGGAAGGGGGCGAGGTTGGCCGGCTGCTGGCCTCGCGATGGTAGTTGCCGTCTGGTCGACGGCCATTGGCGCACCTCTGCCGGGCTGGGTGCCATATTGAGAATACCTTGGGTGTGTACCCTGGGCGGGGTACTGATGCGTGGGTGGAGGAGGAGCGGGATGATGGAGGGGAGGGTGATACGGGGGATGCTTGTCCCGACACCACGGCTTACTGATCCGACTAGGCGGACCTCTGGGCTGCGATGGTGAGGGGTGTCCCTCGGATTACCTTCTTTAGTGAGGAGCGGCCGCGGAGGTACGGCCTGGTCGAAAACTGTTTGTTGTACGCGAAGCGTACCTTTGTTCTGGGTGCGGGGGGACCGGGGTAACGCCGGGCTGACGTTCTCATTCGATTTGCCGACGCGAAGCCGGCGCGGTTTACCTCGACGTTAAGTCTGAGGTTGGCGGAAGCAGCGTCTAACCCGTACGGTACGACGGTTTCTGTAGTTCTATCTAAGTGATACGAAGTGTCACTCAAATAACCCAAAGAAGAAAGAAGAATGAGCGCGCCGGGTTCTAGAGGCGCGCCTGATACGAAACGAGCGAGGAGCGAGAGGTGGAAGTCGTGCAAGGGCGGAATGTTGATGAGGTAGTGTAGTCCCAGTAGTCGAAGAGTTAATCCTTAAATCCTACCC
>JBBPMU010000909.1:0-12444 GCA_038090475.1 Wakefieldia striispora | reverse complement strand
GATTTTGTATACATTCATGGCGTCCCTTTTGCTGTCTGTGCGATCCCTGTCCTAGGCCCACCATTTCTCTTCTTTTGCGCAATCAGGTTTCACTCGTACACCATAGTCATCGATGTCACCCAATTCTTTAATGATGATTCCCAGTAATTCTCTGCCATACCACAAATCCTCACATCAAAGTGTCCGAGATCAGTGATATCTGCTTCTATCAGCGCTAGAAGTCAAGTGTGTGCTTTAGGTTAAGTGCAAGATTCCACAGGAAGTACTGTCGCGGTACTTACAGCACTGGAATCTTTTTCCTACTAGATATGCTTCCGCAGGGGGCTATGGCGTGAAAGAGTTGGGACAACGAATGTTTGAATGTGTTCCGTGACAAACACAACGATTGGCGAAAATTACCAAGTCAAGACACTCACTGGCAATCAATGCCTCCGAGTGCCATATCTAAAGGTCGCGAGAATTTCCCGATTCGGCGAATTTCAAGCCCGAACTGAAATTCTCTCTTGGACAAAGTGTCATTTAGGCTCTGCAGCTCAGTCCGGCACGATTTGGCACAGTTTGCTGGTTTCTGTCGGCCTCCGCAGGGGTCATGTGGATACAATGTTGGGTCCTCACCTTGCAGAAAGGGTAAGAGTGAATGCGCGACACTGTGTCGTTTGCACATGGAGAGTACGACCCTACGGTGTGTCAGTGCGTGCTGTCACATTACCTGAATCGTCTTCAGACCGTGTGGACCTGAAGAAGAGAGAAGGGGTGAGTGACTCGGATGGCGTGTGTACCGTCGGGTTACCATGTGGTCAGGCAGAATGGGGGGTCTGAACGTTCAGACGCTCAAGGTAAACAATGGTGGCTGGCACTCGGTTGTGATAATCTCGCATCTACTAATCCGATTTTGAAATATGAATTATCTCGGGTCGCCACTTTGTGTTTTGCAATTTGGCGTTCGCAATGAGATGGAGTACCGGATATCGTGCCATGTCTACATGCATCATTACGGCTATCTACTGTATGTACAGGTAATGGTGTGTTCTTATTCTTATTGTGTCTGTCCCTCAGGCTGCCCTCCACCTGCAGTCGTATGCAAATGAGGTGGTCTCTTATTTGTATCCGGATTACACTCCTTCCCATGCTGCTACTTCTGGGAGACTGAGGGTTCATCACACCAATTCTGGTGTTACAGAGGACGAGCAGGCATTCATGTACCTCAAAATTTAGGCAACTCTATGGGTAAACCCGCAGGTTAAGCCTTGATACAGCACCCAAATGTGACAAGGACGATGCAGCATGTTGGCAAATGATCAAGGTATGCCAAGGACAACACGACAACGATACTGCTAAAAGGTGTCATCGACATTGTCAGATGGGGAGATGAGGTCAGAGAGAGAGGCAAGGCGAGCCTGAGAAGGCGGTAGCGATGATGACGACGACAAGGCTAACGCTATCATGGTTGTCACATTGTCATCCTTGTCGTTGCTGTCAGATGGCGAGACAAAGGCAGCAAGCAGTGGGTGGAGGAGGGAAAGGCGACGAGGGTGGCGAAAGGTAAAATGTAGTAGTGATTATGGTGATGAAGACCAGGCGACAAGGTGACAACCACGCTATTGCGGTTATCGCACCATCGTCGTCAGGAGAGACAAGGAGACTCGGAGAAGCTGGGGCGAGGCAAGCTGTGAGGAGGGCGAGGACACACCTTCTGATCCCGTCGGGTCGTCCCAGCAATTCATCCTCGTGGCAAACCGCGTGGTGGCCATGTGGCTCAACGGTGGTCATCCTGCCCTAGTAAGCCGGGCACCTTCTCCCGGTGATGACAAATCCACTTATGGCACACGTGAAGACATTGTATATGATGTCACCACTGGAACGCGCATCCTCGGTCCACTGAAGGGAACCGGGATTTTCTCTGGTTCATTCGATAAAAGGATCTGTTGTTTGGACTTCACCGCGAGCGAACAAATCGGTAATGCCATGGACAGAGGTCACATCAATCTAATACTCTCCTTTCCCTTTCCCTAGATGGATGGGGCGTTCTATACTCGCGAGCGCTTCCTAGGGCAAAATTGTCTGTTTTTCGGACACAACTGTCGGCAAATTTCTACAACATCCTTAACCTGTATGTGCGGTTCTTTCCCTCCCTCTGGTGAATCCGTTGCATCAGCAGGAATGGGTGGAAAGATTCATCTGTGGTAGGCAAGTTCCTCACGTTCGCTTCAAGTTTGTACCGAGGAGAAGCTCCACTGCATAGCCACCACGCCGTACGCGCATTTCTCATGCCCACCACTTGCACCTCATGTATCCATATAGCCCAAATTTGAACAGCAACTAGGTCTCGATCCTTCACCCCTCCAAGTTGTGACTGTCTGCTACTTGTGATTGTATGTAGCTCCCTATTCACGCTTTTTAAAGTTACTTACAAGAGCCAGCGCATCTTCGGAGAGTTAGAGCCTGTCTGTATCTGAAGGGCTGGATTTGCAATCAATCCTTCCGGACTACTCTCTCGGGCAGGAAGAACGCGAACACATATTTGAACTGTGGATGCGTGAACTGGTTCAAATATCTTCTGTTGTGTACGAATCTTTTCTCATCCATTCCTTGCAGATCGGTCTTACGTCTTTGGATCCATATATTCTATGCGACCTCGTTCCTGCATACTTATCCCGGGTCCTGAAAAGCCACTGTGGTGAACACAGTGCAATTCTGTCAGGAGCTATTGTAAATTCATTTCCCCCAACTGCTAGATCCATTCTCTCATTGAATTGTCAATTTAAGCCTTTTGTCCTCTGTGCGCTCCTGTCCCAATTTGACCCAAGGCTAATTCGTATTACAGGCATGTTACACGGATCGAGCGGTCTACGTCTGTGTTTCACTCCAAATCCGGCAACAATCCTCGCAAGTCACGCAAGGTCGATAAAATCAAAAAAAGACTCATCGTCGTGCATTGTACGGCCATATCATCACGCCCATACTGTTCATCGATCACTGTCCGCATTCGCCGGAAATCATACAGGGAACATAGGTTTCAGGGTTCCCGGATATCGATTTCCATGGTTCACGCTAGGGAACAGGCTGCACAAGCACGGCACGCCATTCTCAACTGATCAGAAGTCAGTAATTCGTGAAAATGATAAAGGGGTTCACAGCCAGACACCGAGGACGCGGCCAAGTTGTCCCGCACCCTCTTCTCGAACAAGTCCGAGGAGCGACCTCAGTTTGTTCATCGCTTCGAAGGTATGAATCGGTCATGAAATTCCCCTTTTATTCCTTGCCTCGTTTCTGCTCACACATCTGGTGTTTGAGGGTTATACAGGGAACCCGGAGAATGGTGAAAGGAGCGTGGTACCGATCGTCACAGACGCGATGTCGCACTCAGACGGACCCAGTGGAGCGTCGAGCACGGAGCGTCCGCACGAAAGCCTAAAGACCGAAGCATATGGTGCTGAACGCCCATACAAGAGACGGCGTGTAACTGAGATGGCCATATCGCACACCTTCCAAGCCTCTTCGGAATCCAGAATTGAGCCCCGCTCTTCTCTTTCGTTGAACTGTGTGTCAGCCAATCAAAGGGACGGTCGCTACCACGAAACCCGGAAACGCGCCAAGCACAATGAACTCTCACTGTCACACGCCCCTTGTGGTCCATTTCTCCCTGATAGAGTATATGTAAAACCATTAGGTGTACCAACTTCGCCAGAGTATTGACACTCGTCTGCTCGAGTGATCCAATTTGTCGTCGATTGATTTGTCAACTAGTCAGCTGTTTGTCCTACGTGGTCAATACACGCATCCATCGCTGACTGATATCAATGACCATGCAACTAGCCATGGCGATTCAATCGACCGAAGATAGGACTACTGACGAGCCTGGGGTATGCCACCATTAGTTGATAACAATAAGTCTAAAATTATTTCGTCTCCAGTTGACAATACTAAGTTGATAGATAATGCCGGGATGCTCGGATACTCTGGGGAAATTGGGGTGAAGCTCCGCGACTTGTGTAACCGAGATGCGATGTTAATAGGACCATCTGCGCTCTGACCGTCCTACAGCGAACTGAAATCAAATACTGAAGTTCGAGATCTAGTGATTACCTCGACATGGGGCCTTTGTCCAAGCTGTCAGAGCATACGTTTGTCTAGTGCACGAAACGACGAAAGCCACGGCTTCTTCAAAGGGCGCGCGGGACCAAACAACGCGGTGGCAGGGCAGGCGCTTGGGAAGGCGGCAACGGCCGCCTGTGCTACCATAAGTTTCGGGTCCGATAAGCTGTAGCTAAAAACTGTGTTCATCAGTTCTCCTGCTCCAGTGTTTTCACCACACACCCCAGGCCGATGCGAAGAATAGCCCAAACAATCCCCGTAACATCGTCAATCCCCGTGACATCGTCAAGTCAAACATTACCCTCACCAGCCCGACAACCATGGTCTGTCACCGTCACCAAGTCTAGTGATCTCGGCGCACGAGGAGGATATCATGGCGCTCGCATATTTCGGCGACGAAAGATGTATTGTCACCAGCTCTCGTGGCAGAACTAAGAAGGTCTGGAATGTAGGAAACAGGGAGCAAGGAGGGACCTCAATAGTGCATGACATGGAAGTTTGCAGTATTTACCGTGACGATGGTTGGCATGAAGATCATCTAACGTTCGACTGCAGACTTGCCCTCTCCAGATGATCGGCTCGTTGCAGTTGGCGGGAACACCGTGAGAACTTACAATCTGGAGTGGACGTGGATCAACCCCATCAACGTCACCGTTTGCTCACTCTATTTCTCTCCCGATGATAACAAACTCGCTCGTGGCTTCGAGGACATCTTTGTGTATGACGTCAAGACTGACACATAAAGAGATGGAGCTACCCAACTCTCTCGTCTCTCGTATGAGGATACGAGGATCGACTGTTTATGCAGCGGGTGGAAGGCCCGGGCAAAGTCGAGGCAGAGGTTATGGTTGAACAGTGAGGAGGAATCACTCACGGTTCTAATGATCGATGGAGAGTGGCTGAGGTCAAGGCAATGGAAGAACGAAGTCTTTGTTGACTGGTTGAGAGGAATCGCCCTGTGCGTCCTCTCTTATATACATATGTGAGGTTCTTATCTACCAATAAGAATGGGAAGATAAGAACAATAAGAGATAAGGATGAGTCATGTGAAATGACTAAAGATACGGTCCCATCGTATCGTATGAGTAATACATATCCTTATCGTCCAATGGTATAAAGGACTCTTATCTCACTATCATCCGAAATGAATAATATGATAGTGACTCACCTCAGTTCTAGAACCGCTCTAGAACCGGTCTCAATCTAGATGTGATCTAGAAGGGTCTAGATCATATGACGTATAAATGATGAAGTCTGAAGTTAGAAACGTCATATGTCCGATATGAGATCTTCATAGAAGTCTCATCTCTCAACAACACACGCATCCTCTGTTCACCGAAAAGACATCAAGATTCCGTCTGGAGTCTCTTGTGGTCCCATGAGAGCACCAGGATTTTCGCTAGCTCATCTGACGTGACGAGACGGTTCGTTGTTGGAATTCAGCAACTGGAGAGCAGATCGGAGATGCATGCAGAAGTCACACCGACTGGATAAGGTCACTCTCCCTTTCCCCAGATTGATTCACGCTCACGAGCGCGTCCTTCGGCAAAACTGTCCACCTCTGGAACACAACTACCGGTTCTCCCATCGGATGTCTACAACGTACTCACTCTGTTCCTGTGGTCACCTCCCCTCCCTCTGGTGAGTCTGTGGCAACGGCAGGATTGGATGGAAAGGTATGTTTGTGGCAGGTACGCTTCTCATCGGCAAGTGTGCATCAAACTTGTGTTGAGGATTTTCTCCGCTGCGTAGGCGCCGCGCCGCATGCAAACGCCTCCCATCCCGCCTCTCCACACACACACATACAGTCCGGCTCCCAACCAGAGCTAACTCTCGATCCCCCAGTTCTTCAAGTCGTCAGTGCCTGTCATATGTAATCTCCTCTTACTCCCTGTTCACACTTCCTAAAGCCACTTCTAATAGATGGCTCTCCTTCTGAGTTAGACATACCACGTTCTCCTTTAAGGGATACTGATCCAGGTGGTATCACAGGAGAGTTTGCGTCCCTCCGTGCTTGATAAGCCAGATTTACAAACAGGATGATAAAAGGTATATTCGCACTTGTTTCGTCATGCGCTCCAGCCACACTAACGCACTGACTTTATATTCACCACTAAGGCCACACCACGTTATGTCCGGCCAAAGGTTAGTGCCATCCATCTGCTGCTTACCAGTTGTAAAACATACGCTGACTCCTATCTCATTACTTCGTTTTCCGTTGTTCACCGTATCACGAGTCAGACATTCCACAACCCAATCATTCACCCACTTCATTGGAAGGTGAAAAAACCTCGCTTCGTTTTGTTACGGCGCGCTCGATGATCGGCGATAAGCAGTTCTCAGGACACATCCCAAGTCACTAGATTACGAAGGATCTGGCGTAACTAGTCCAGCAGATGCTGCCTACGGAGACCATCCTCCAAAGAGGTGGCGCGTGTAGCAGCGCACAACTCATTTCATCAATGTTGTCAGTACTAGTATTTCTGCAAACCCAAGCAAGCAGCAGCCACGATGCCATCATTGTTTCATCATTCGAAGGGAGCGTGATATGTAGCACAGGTAGACATTGCCATCGCGTTGATCTTCGTGACACGGGCCCTGTTAACATGTAAGTATTATATTTACGCTCATACGTCCAACCACCGGGCCGAGTGCACAGCACACGTCGAAGTAAAACAGGATACCATGTGGCTTAACGAGTAGTAGAAATTGAAGTTGATTTCTTTGGCCGGTCACCTGGGGCTGGGAGAGACCCCATGAAAGTGCGTACTGGGATAATACTCCAGATTTGTCGAGAAAGGACTTCCACAGTAGAGGATATGACGAACACGGGTTCAAGTTCGGACAAGCTTAGTAAACCTGAACCGACGTGATGAAGTTCAAGCGGAGGTCAGCGTCAGTTAGTTATTACCTTATTGTGTGGACTCTGGAAAGGGTTTAGAGTCGCATCTGTTTGACTGACTCAACAGCGAAGGTCGCTGGTCACACAAGGAGCAGACGAGAAAAACAACGAAGAAGCAGGATGGTGTATTGCCATGAGTCGGCGGCCGCATGTTTACCTCGCTGACCGTGGTTCATAAGCCGTATGTACTTCAAGGTGTGTTCATCCATTCTCAATCTTCTCGCCACACACCTCGGACATAGGGTTTAACTATCCCCAGAACGTCACCATGTCAAACACCAACCCTTACCAGTCCGACAACCATGGTCTGTCACCAGGTCTAGTAATCTCGGCGCATGAGGGGGCAATCACGGCGCTTGCATATTTTAGGGATGGAAGTCGTATTGCCACCGGCTCTCGTGACAGAACTGTGAGGATCTGGGATGTGGGAAATGGAAAGCAAGAAGGGACTTCAATGTTGCACGACATGCCGGTTGAGGAAGTTGCAGTGACGAGGGATGGTTCAAAGATCATCAGCGCTGACTGGGAGGGAGCCATCAAAGTGTGGGACACGAAATCGCACAAACTGGTCAATGAATGGGCTAGGGAAGGGTTTCACCCTCACCCTCGACTTGCTATCTCTCCAGATGATCAGCTGGCGGTTGGCGGGAAAAACGTGGGAATTTTCACGCTAGAAGGGACACTAATCAAAGTCATCGACGTCCCCGCTAACTCGCTCTGTTTCTCTCCCAACGGCAGCAAACTCGCTTGTGGCTTCGAGGTCATATTTGTGTATGATACCAAGACTGGCACACGCATCCTTGGTCCGTTGAAAGGCCATCAAAGTTGCATCCGGAGCCTTTTGTGGTCCCATGATGCCACTAGAATTTTCTCTGGCTCATGGGACGAGAGGATTCTCTGTCGGGATTCCATCACAGGTGAACAAATCGGAGATGCATGGGAAGGTCACACCGACTGGATACACTCCCTTTCCCTGTCCCCAGACGGATCCACACTTGCGAGCGCGTCCCTCGACAAAACTGTCCGCTTTTGGGACGCAACTAATGGTTCTCCCATCGGATGTCGAAAACATATCAGCCCTGTGAACGTGGTTGCCTTCCCCCCCTTTGGTGAATCTGTGGCATCGGCAGGATTGGACGGAAAGATATATTCGTGGCGGGTACGCTCCTAACGTGTGCTTCAAACTTGTGCTAAGCATTTTCTCCACTGCATAGGCACCGCGTTGCGTGCAATCCTCTCTCATCTCGCCACCCCACCACATACGCAAACAACCCGACTCTGGACTAGCGGTAGCTCTTGATCCCTTATTTCTTCAAGTTGTAAGTGTCCATCATCTGTGATATTCCAGTTCCTTGCTCATGCTTTTTAAAGCTCCCTCCAACAGGCATCACTTCCCCCTCGGAGCCAAATACGCCACTTGCTCCTCCAGGAGATGTTGATCTGGATAGTATTACCGTAAAGAGTTTAAATCTATCCATATCTGATCGGCCAGATGTCTCACTGAGGCCGGAAGAGTGCCAACGCGCATTTGGACCCTCGATGCTACCTAAATTATATTGTTCTTCGCAAGTGGATCAGTTTCAGGAATATCGAACATCCAATTTCAAGTACGTGGTTTCCTTCGTGTGTAGCATGATATTCCTCCATAGTCACAATTTACATAGAACCAGATGTTCCCCACCTCCGGATCTCACACCGTACATCGTCAAGAAGAATGAACGCTATATCGCCGGTGGAGGTTTTGGCGATATCTATAAATGTTGGTACAAGGACGGCTCACCTAAGGAGGTTTGCATACGATAAATGGTTCATACTACTTATCCATGACGTTTCCCTTAGGTAGCAGTAAAGGCATTCCGATTTGTTGCAAGTAAGGGTTCTCTCAAGGTACCATTCAGTCCGATATTCCATATTTGCACATAAACGGGCCCACAGATGCTCCGTCGGGAGCTCGGTATTTGGAGGAGACTTGATCACAGAAATGTTGTCCCCTTTCTGGGAGTTGCATATGGGTTTGGAATGCAGGGTTCAATGTCGTTGGTCTCGTTGTGGATGCCTAATAAATCCTTGAATGAGTTCCTAACAAGGTATGACCACAATTTGGGCATTGGCCACAGACTTCAGCTTGTGGGTCATCTTCCGGCCATGCATCCCTTCCACGCCTTCTGATTGCTCTCGACAGCTGTTAGATATCGCACATGGGTTACGACACTGTGAGACCATCACATCCTTTACCATGGCCTCACATAAATGATACATAACAGTGCATTCTATTCCGGTTGTCCACGGTGACCTGAACTCCGTACGTCAGGCAGCACGTTGACTTCTGGAACCTCCTTTTCTAATAACATATAGAACAATGTGCTTCTTGACGCCGATTTCACTGCGCGATTGACGGATTTCGGATATGCATCGTTGATTGGGAAGATCCCGGAAGCATTGTCCTATCTCCAGAGATCCACCATACGACCGGGCGCTTTGCGCTGGATTGCACCAGAGCAAATCGAAGAATCATTTAACCGTACAACCAACACTGACATCTACTCTTTCGGTTGTCTCGCCATCCAGGCAAGTCCACTAGGCATAGAAATCGGACTCTTGTTGATATTTATGTAGGTGTTATCCGGCAAACAACCATGGTCAGAAGTCCGGGAAGATGCAGCTGTCGTCTTGCGGTTGGCAAAGGGCCACAGGCCGGGGCGACCGGACTCCCGTCGAATTGACAACTCACACTGGAGTTTTATCCAATCTTGTTGGTCATCATTAGAGGAGCGACCTTCTGCAGAAGCTACCGTATTGTGTATCCGACAATTCTTGGAAAATTGCTCGCCATCTCCACCCCTCCATCAATCGATAATGTCATGGCCAAGGTGCGACGATCCTGAAGTTGATGGCCCATTTTCGCCGCGCAGTCAAGTTGCTACGGACGGTACGGGGAATTCTAACGTCCGCGGCGGACAAGATAATAAAAGGTGCATTCCCAACGTTCCATCATGTGCTCCAACAACTGACTCTTATTCGCCAAGACCGTACCATATTGTCTCCGAAAAGTTAGTGCCATACATCTGCCGCTCAACCAATCGTAAACTTATTCCGTTCCCCATAGCTCGTCGCATCCTGATTCAAATATTCCACTACTCTATTATCTGCCTGCTTCGTCGAGAGGTAAAAAAAACCGCTCTATTCAGTCATGGTATACTCAATAATTGACTAGATGCAGTTTCCGAGACACATCTCAAGTCACTAGATGACATGCGCGACGGAGGACCTAGTGTGACCAGCCCAACAGATGGTGAGCGTCCTCCGAAGAGAAGGCGCGTGTAGTGGCGTTGGGTTCCAAGTCACCCCGCCAGTATGTCGGGACGTCGGTCAACTTGGCTGGTATCGGTGGAAACTGGAAGAGCTGTTGCGGAAGATGTTTAAGTTGTACCCGGAGCGGTGGAACAAGAGGGCAAGGGGCAAAGGAAGAGTAGACCCAGACAAACGGTAGCGGACCCGTGGTGATGCGATACCTGTCATCGGTTGTTTGTTGTGATGTACTGTAGATACTATTTTGCAGAGTATCCACGGAGAGCGCACGGATGCTGGGATGCGAGAGAGACGTGGATGTTTCGCGTCAGACCCCAAGCTGGATCGTACGAAGATGGCAGTGAAGCGGACCGAGATGGTGTCGAAGCCGTGCACGAGACGCGGTCGATGGTGTGACATTCATTCTTCACAAACCAACCGCGCGAGCGGTCGATGGCGAGCCGGCAGGTTTCCGCTGCCAGTCTCACCGCTGGAAAAATATCGCCACGTTCGCACGTTCAGAGCGTACCTCATGACGAGACTCGTTGCTTTCCAGGAGGGGCGGTCCCGAATGTGTCCCGATAAAATTCCGCAGTACGAGTCTCGAACTGTACCTGGAGATGACGCGGATCGTCGATGGCTTGTCCAACGTCCAATGTACGGTGCACCCGACAGGAGGGGGATCGCGAGCAAGCCGCACTTGATCGTTGACATCGACCGACATCGACGACGTACGAACAAACTCATTAGGACGAACGAGCAACTTGGACACAAGCCACGGTCGTTGCAAGTGATGTCAGGGCTCCAAGGACGAGTGCATCTGTGAGATCTGAAGTGGAGTCCGTTTTGGATACGATAGATGTGATAGGACATCCAGCAAACAGAGTTCTAAAGCCCGCTTAGCTCAGTGGTAGAGCGCGTCACTCGTAATGATGAGGTCGGTTGTTCAATCCAGCCAGCGGGCAATGGTTTTCTTTTTCTCTTGAGGAAATTCCCCATCAATACATGTCTCCTACCCGACTCCGATTGCGATAATCATTGCTGTACGTGACACATGCAGGCGAATACGATGGAAACACAACAAAAACAAAAGGTGATTGGTATACTTATACAAATTTCAGTCGATATACGAGCGAACGAACGATGTAGAAACGAGAACAGGCGATACACAAGAGGAGACGGTCGAAACAAAGAAAAAAGATACATAAAATCGAACAGGGAAGGAATCGAGGAGGGGGGAAAGACGGCCTGCGCGCTCGACGCGTTCGTAATAACGTGTGCTGCGTGGGTACATACGACAACGTCCACCTCTTGCTCGTTCGCAGTCCCCTCTGCCCATGGGGTGAAGGGCGTGTTCACAGTCCAGGATAAGAGTAAAGACGTGGGTCTCTACGTCTCTTCAAAGACATACAGCCCGTCCAACTCACCACCGTTCACCAATCCGGCTTTGAGCGACCCAATCCCACCGTCGTCAATATCAACATCCAAACTCGTAACTGTCACCGACGATGGCGGAGAAGTAGACCGAGTTGCAGGCGCCGAGGTCGTAGTCGATGCAGAGCGCGGACGCGGCGATCGGGAGGAGTGTTTCCCATTCGCGCGGGTGCGTGCATTCCTGTTCTTCGATGGCGATACAGACACGGACGTTCCCTCCACACGTAACCGCTTCTGCTGCTTATCCTCCCCCGCAGATCGTGGACTCTGGCCCCCGCCTACCTCGAGTTCTTCCGAGGAACGTTTCCGTTGACGCGAAGGGGGGGTGGCATCGAGCATTCCCTTTCCCGTTCCTGTCGTAGTTACGATTCGGGTCGGCGTGCCAGGTGCGGTCAAGCTACAGGAGCTTTTCACTACCCCGTCGCGCTCCTCACCTCCGGGAGAATGCACCCCTACTTTGACCCTCTTTGGCGGCGTCCTTGCCCGAGCCCCACCACACGCAACTCCACCACCCTCACCAGTACCCAGTCCGCTCCCATCTCCATCTAGATCATCCGACGATCGTTTCCGTGGATTGAGTCTGGGAGGCGCAATCTTTGTCTGCGCATGAGCGTGAGCAGGGGTAAGAGTGCATGACGCGCGTGCATCGTCAGAAGAGTCTTCGCTCTCTTCCTCTTCTTCCACCTCTTCTTCCTCCGCCGCCTTCCAAAGCCAGCATGCCTTTC
>JBBPMU010000908.1:0-12469 GCA_038090475.1 Wakefieldia striispora | reverse complement strand
TTAGGTTTGGTATTCTTGATTAGGATTAGTTTGTTTGGCTTGATTTGCATGTTTGGTCAGATTTGGTATATTTGGTCAAGTTTTAAAAGTTTTCATTATGTCCTACAACAATTTCCAGTATCTCCAGATTCTCCCAGATCACCACAGTATTTCCCAGTCTGTCACAATTCTGGCAATTTCTGGGCCACCCTGTAGGGTCTGGAGCCTTAACTATAGGGAAAGGTTGTTTTGCTGATGTTATCCACTACCCCTAATCCCTTCCCTTATCAACAGACTTCAAGGAGTGGACCTATTCACCACCATGGACTTATGGTGGGGATACAACAATGTTCAAATAAAAGAAGGAGACGAATGGAAAGCGGCGTTTGTCATGCCAATGGGAGCCTATGAGCCCCTGGTAATGTACTTCAGAAAAAGAAACTCACCTTCAACATTCCAGAATATGATGAACAATATCTTCAACAATATGTATGCGGTGGTAATAATTTTCATTGACGATTGTATGGTTTTCACTAGCAGAAAGACCCAATACAAACATGAACAGATCATGAAAGAGGTACTCAAACGGCTCCAAGAAAACGATCTATATGTTAAGCCCGAAAAATGCCACTTCTCACAAAAGAAGGTAGATTTCCTTGGGATGGTCGTATCCCAAGAAGGGGTAGAAATGCAGGCTTCAAAAGTCGCAGGAGTTTTGGATTGGCCCACACCAACCAGACTCAAACAAGTGCAAGGCTTTTTAGGCCTTTGCAACTATTACTGACGATTCATACCTAACTTCGCCCATATAGCACAACCACTAAACAATCTAACAAAGAAGGATACCCCCTTCAAATGGGGAAGCGAACAAGAGAAAGCGTTCAAAAACTTGAAAGAAGCATTTACAAAGGAATCCCTTTTGGCATACCCAGACCAAAAGAAGCCGATGCGAGTCAAAACCGACACATCCGATATACATAGTGACCAGAGCAGTATTATCCATAAAAGACAATGACAGTATATGGAAGCCCTGCACTTTCATCTCTCACTCTTTCGATTCCACAGAACGAAACTACCCTATCTACAACAAGGAACTATTAGCAGTTATCAGAGCTTTACAAGATTGGCAACATTACCTAGTCAGCCAAGAAACCTTCAAAATCTGGACAGACCACAAAAATCTCGAATACTGGAAGAAACCACAAACATTGTCCCCCCGACAAGCAAGATGGCATGCTCTACTTCAAGAGTTTAATTACGTCATGTGCTACAAACCAGGCACACAAAATGGATGAGCTGATGCGCTCTCCAGAAGACCTGATCATGGCAATGCAGTAGAGAACCACAATGCAAACATAGTGGTCATTCGAAAAAAAGATATAAAAGTGGTGAACTCTCACGAGGTCACATTCGTCTCCCCGTTTTTTGAAAAAATACAAAAAGCTACAAACTTGCTAACCGAATTCAAGATTCCACAGGGATTCACCTTTTGTGGCAAAGAAAAAGTATACAAAAACGACAAATTCAAGATTTTCGTCCCCCTATCTATGAGAACTGAATTATTAACACTTTTCCATGATTCCCCTGTAGCAGGACATGCAGGAAGGGCTCACACAAGTCACCTCATCTCCTGATTCTATACATGGAACAGCATGACCAAAGACATTGCCGAATATATAGACCACTGCCAAGTATGCGCCCTCACAAAGGGAAAATCAACAGCACCAGCAGGAAAATTGTTACCCCTAGAGTCAGCCTCTCGACCATGGGAAGATCTTTCAATTGATTTCATTACGGGTTTACCCCTATCAAAGGGGTACAATTCTATCTGTGTTATTGTTGACTGCTTCTTGAAAGAAGTTATTTTCACCCCCTGTTTAAAAAAGATTTCATCTTTAGATTTAGTGAAACTATTCAGAGATGAAGTATGGTGCAACCATGGATTACCCTCTTCTGTCATATCCGACCAAGGCCCACAATTTGTCTTGGAGTTCACAAAACATCTGTGCAAAATTCTAGATATTAAACAAAGAATCTCCACTGTGTATCACCCCCAAACTGATGGCCAAACTGAATGCATTAATAGAGAAATGGAATAGTATCTGCACACATACGTCACAAAGAAACAAAATGACTGGTGTGAGTGGCTAAAACTCGCACAATTCCAACACAACAATTCTCTCAGGTCGGCCACAAACACAACCCCATTCGTGATAACCAAAACCTACCAACCACATTTAGGGTTTGAAAATGCAAAAGGAAATTCATTTACAGATGATTGTGCTCACTCCCACGATGAAATAAAATGGGCACTTGACAAAACACGACAACAGATGATCAAAAGCGCAGCACAAAAATGTTTGGAAGCCCCAACATACGAAGTTGGGCAACAGGTCTGGCTATCCACGGAGCATCTCAAGCTCCCCTACACAGTGAAAAAACTTACGCAAAAATGGATCGGACCCTATGAAATCACAAACATACTTCCCAATGCAGTCATGCTACACCTCCCTAAAACCTTCACAATTCATCCTACTGTTAATGTTTCTAGAGTTAAACCCTATAGAGAGACACTCATGGGACAACCCACACAAAAACCAGATGCCATCATAGTCAACGATGAAGAATACGAGGAGCATGAAGTGGATTATATCGTCACTTCATGAATGAAGAACCAGAAACTCGAATATCTCATTCATTGGACAGGTTGGGAAGAATCAGACCATACTTGGGAACCTACGGATCACCTAAAAAACACACCCGAAGTGGTCAAAACCTTCCACCAAGCCCACCCATCCGCCCCCAGAAAACTTAGGGGCCTTTCCACTGAAGAATTCACCTCCTTGTTTTCCGATTACTCTATTGACTTCCACTTGTGCTCTGCACTCTCTCGTCTAGACTATGAAGCATAAAAAAGTTCTCTCCTTGTCGGGACGACTCGAACCTTAGAAGGGGTAATGTTATGATTCCATCATACTTCATCGAACTTTTTACTTAACGACCACTTCGCTATGCTCAGCCCTCGAAGGTGAGCACTAACATGTAATTCCAGTCATGTGACTCATTCACACAATCATGTGACATTCCACTTCTGGTATGCTCCTATGTCAGTATAACTTCCTTCAGTCACGTGATCTGACACATGTGACCACTCACAGCACTTGCTGATTGGCCAATACCTTATCTTCTGCTCTTCTTTTGCCATTGGCCCAGCAACCTCCTTACCCAGTTTTCTCATTGACACAGACGATATGACTCAGGATACGCGATCCTTGCATCATACAATTCCATATCCCTTTTTTCATTGGACGATATGATACGCACTGCTTGGTCCGTGCACAATAGCTAACACTATTTAAACTCATGTACTTAGTTAACTGGTTTCCCCAGTCTTATCTACTTGATCATACTTCCAAGGGTGTGATTTAAGGATATTCTCCTCACCTCACTTGGACTTTACTATTACCATCATTCCTCCCTTACACAACTTCCAGAATTCCCTTGTTGCTGTGTACCTCGCCAGGAAACCTTTAGAACCTGGCGTGCTCATCCTCATTTCTTCTTTTGTCTGTTTGAGTGACGCTCCATTTCAAAAACCTTCTCTCTCAACCTCTTGTCTGAGGGAACAAGGTTTGACTATGATGCTTGGGTGGAAAGTCCAGGCAAAGTCAAGAGCAGATGTTATGGTGAACATGTGAGGAGAATAACTCACTGTTCTAGATCAAGGAATATGGCAGAGGTGAAGGCAAATGGAATGAACCAAGGACATGGTGTCAATTGACTGGTTGAGGGGATTCATCATATGCATCCCCTCTTATATACATGTGTGAGGTTCTTATCTACCAATAAGAATGGAAGGATAAGAACAATAAGAGATAAGGATGAGTCATGAGAAATGACTAAAGATACAGTCATATTGTATTGTATGTGTAATACATACCCTTATTGTCCAATAGCATAAAGGACTCTTATCTCACTATCATCTGAAATGAATAATATGATAGTGACTCACCTCAGTTCTAGAACCACTCTAGAACTGATATCAATCTAGATCTGAGTCTAGAATGATCTAGATCATATGACGTATGAATGATGAAGTCTGAAGTAAGAAACATCATAGATATGGTATGAGATCTTAATTGAGATCTCATCTCTCAACAGCATTCCATCAGGGAGAAGGTGGTGGAGAAATATGAACATGGGTGTAGGCTGCTGTTGGAGTCTTTTTACATAAGGACAGTGCCAGCACCAGTAAAGGATGTGTCTGTCATGACAGTGAATGGGTGTTGCAGGTCTGGCATGCTAAGGACTGAGAGTACTAGGAAGGCTTGTTTGAGGGTGTTGAAAGCCTTCTGTTGGTCCTCCTTCCATTCCCAGGCAGAGGATTTTCTTGTTAGAGTGATCAGGGGGGTGGTGATAGCAGAGAAATTGGCAATAAACTTTTGATAAAAGTTGAAGAAAACAAGGAAAGAGCAGAGACCCTTAAGGGAAGTAGGGGCTTTCCAAGTCTTAATGGCCAACAGCTTGGTGGGGTCCATCTTGATTTGGCCCTTGGTGATGATCATTCCTAGGAAGTCAATGCTTTTCTTTAAAAATGAGCACTTGTCTAGTTTGAGATGGAGTTTGAGTTCCTCCATTCATTCAAGGACTTGGAGAGTCCATTCATCATGTAAGCCCTGGTCATCTTTAGTGTGGATCAGTAAATCATTCATATGAATGATGAGCCATCCTTTGGCAATCATGTCTCCAAAGTAATGGTCCATGAACACTTGGAAAGTGGGGGGACTGTTACACATTCTGAAGAACATGATGAGCAGTTCATATAGTCCAAAAGGGGTGATAAAAGTAGCTTTCCATTGGTCACCATCTTTGATGTGAATATTGTTGAATCCCCATCATATGTCCATTTTAGTGAATATGTTTGATCTGTGAAGCTTGTCCATGAGGTCTGGGATCAAGGGGAGCAGGTAAGCATTCTTGACCATATGTTCATTAATGTAGCAATAGTCTTGGCAGGGTTGGAGTTTTCCATCCTTCTTAGCAATGAAGAAGAAAGGGGTGGCTTGGGGGGATTTTGATGGTCAAATGGTTCCTTTCTCCAGGTGTTCCTTGATAAAGTCCTGGCATGTGGTTCACTCTTTGGGGTTGAGAGAATATGGTTTTGCTTTGTGTGGGGTGAACATTTCTTTGAGGTCTATAGCATGGTCAAAGTCCCTGGAAGATGGCATAAATCCTTTGTCAGGTTCATTGAAGACCTTCTTATATTTGGTGAAGATGGGTGGGAGTGTGACCTCTTCTTTCTTGGCCTGGGCAGTGATTGTGGTTGAGAGTGTTACCTTTCCAATGATTTCTGGGAGCATTCCAGCTTCTCTGAGTTTCCATTGGAATCAGGCCTTAAAGGCTTGACATCTCTTCTCATAGTTAGTGGTGAGGACTGATTTGTGATCCTTTCTGATGAAGTTTATCAGGTATTGCTGTGCTTCCCTTAATGGGTTGTCATGTTGAGGAATCTTCTGTCCATTGGAGAATTTGATGGTCCTCTCTGTCCAGTCAATTTGAGGGTTGACATTGATGAGCCAAGGCATTCCAAGGATGACATTTTGGGATCCACAGTTGATGACCATGAGTTCCTGTTTCCGTTCCATGTTTGCATATCTGAGAGTAATGAATACTTTACAGTATATGTATCTGATTTCTCCAGCTTTGTTCTTGGTGCTGTCCATGTTGTTTGCTCCAATGGGTTCAGCTAGTCTGACCAGGGGGATTCTGTTTCAGATAGCAAAGTCTCTGTTGATAAAAGATCCAGTGGATCCAGAGTTGATGAGGGCAGTGGTGTCAACAATTTCTCCTGTCCTCCCTGCATAAAGCAATATGAGAACATATGTATACAAAAACAGGGGCTATTTGTATAGGAGTGTTCATTTGAGAGGAGTAGACATCATCCTACTCCTCAGCTGTGAAAATCCACTTCTTTGGCTTCTTCTTTGACCTGAGCAATCATTGGTTCATTTAGGCTAGGGTCAGAGTACATTTCTAGCATTCTGATCACTTCTTGAGGCTTGAGTCCTTTGCCTTTTGCTTAGGCAGCAAGGGGGTTGACCATTCCTTCTTCAGCAATCCTAATCTGATGTTTCTGTGGGGGTTTTTGGTGATTCTGTCCATTTTGGTGGTTGCCTGCCCAGCATCCAGTCTTGTGGCAGACAAAGCACTTCTTGTTTTGGGTATGTTCAGATTGCTCAGTGGGGGAGAGTGAGACATAGTCAATGTCCATGGCCATAGGGTCTCTGGTGTGAGGAGTGGGGGCTGAGGATCCAATAAAGGAAGTTCCTCCCTTCCTAAGTTGTTCAGTGTGGACAATCATGTGATAGAAGTGAGAGGCTTTCTCAAGCCAATCATTTGCTGTGGCAGGTTCCTTTTTTTCTACTGCCATCATCATAGTGGCCAATCTGTTTGAGACTGCCCTCTTGAGTAAATCTTTGAGGACAGAGTCATTCTTGATACTGCTCCTAGAGGCTTCAAGCTGGAAAGCACTATGGAAGGAGTCAAAGTCACCATAGAAGGGCTTGCCTTCCATATAGATATTGTGAAGGGTCATTCATGTGATGTCTTGGAGACTGGGGGGTATAAAGACAGTGCAGAAATCCTTTTTGAGGTTGATGAGGGTGTCCTTCCATGAGGTGATAGAGGAGTTAAAGACTTTATCAAGCCATGCTTCAGAGAAAGTGGCTCCTCTCCCATGGTTCATTCTGTTGAGGAGGGTAATCATAATCTTCTGATCATTGTACTTCATGGTGTTGATCACAAAATAGGCCTTCATTGCTAAAACCATCTGGACACATCTTCACTCTTGCCAGAGAAGGGTTCCAGGCAAGCTGCTTTGATTTCATCTGTCATTCTGCTAGACATGCTGCTGGTGTGGCTCAGAGTAGGGGAAGGGGTTCAGGTAGGCTGTGGAGACAGAGTGTGCTGGGAAGAGGGGAGTGTCAACTGGAACTGGGGAAGTGGAGAGATGGATGGTGAAGCACTGAGAGGAGAAGGAATAGGGGTGTAAGTTGGGGTAACATTCAGGGGGGATCCTCATCTAAGATCTGGAGATGGGGTCTGAGAGGATCCAGTTACTCATTGTCTGGTCTAGTAGGAGAATGTGGGGAAGAGGTTCCTGCTGGTCAAAGAGATTGGTAGGGATTGGTATAAGGGGAAGCTAAAGCAATTGTACAAGGTGATTGCTCTGATCTCTAATCACCTAAGTGACTAGGCTTTCACACAGTGGGGCAAAAGGCAGAGGCTATGTTCACTAGGAGGAGAACAACTCACTAGTGTTGATTGAGGTAGATCAAGAGTGGAGTGGTCCTTTGTGAGGCATGAAGTGTGGAGGGAAGCACTTGATTTAGAGAGCTCTGGTAGAGTCTCCCTGTTTTATATGGTGTACAGGAGGTATGTATATAGTAATAGCCTTATCTACTTAGAAAGGCCATGAATGTCCTGATAGGATGATAAGCAAAGATAACAAGAATAGAGAGATAAGTTATCTCTATATGAAATATTGTTATCTGCCAATAGGATGAGTGTCTGCTATCATATACATAGTGGAAAAAAGGGTGTTTGTCAGAGGTGTTCTAGAGTTGCACCTTATCTATTTGATATAGGTCTAGAATCACAGAATCAATCATAGATTGTTCCATCTGAGAAACAATAGATCAAGATTGATCTAAGATCAGAGTATCTGGAGATGAAGATCTGAAGATGAAATACCACTGATCTTGACACTCTTCCTCACTAGAAATGTCAATTATGAATATGGTAGTAAAAGAAGATACTTCCATCCATGCTGAAAAGCTATCTTTGCGAGATTCTTGGTGAAGATATCTGCAAATTGCTGGGTTGTAGGAACATAGAATAGTTCCACCTCTTTGAAACCAATAGCCTCCTGAATGTAGTGTTCAGGGATTCGAACATGTTTTGTTTGTCCTTCTTGAGCTGGATTAGAAGCTAAGAATATAGCACCTTAGTTGTCAATGCAAAGTGGAATGGGGTAGAAGGATATGTGCTTCCTTGAATAAGTTGCATATCCATTGGATTTGCTTGCAACATTCAGTCATTCTGCAATATTCTGCTTCTGTGGAGGAAAGTCAAACTCTCTTCTATTGTCTACTCAGCCAGGAGCATATGCCATTTGCTAAGAATATGGCATATCCAGTGGTGGACTGTGAAGTCTCTATGTCTCCTGCCCAATCAGTGTCAGAGTAAGCAACAAGTCTGTTTGAGGGACCATCTGCTGATACTTTAGGCAAAGATTTGTGGTCTGAGCCAAGTATTGAATGATATAGATCACCTTCTGCAAGTGTTTGTAGGGTTTGCAGAGAACTGTGACATCTTGATTACAGAATAGGCAAGGTCTGGACATGTTCTGAGCATGATGTATAACAATGATCTGATGACTGATTGATAATGACTGCAGAGGTTCACATCTTCTTTTCCATCATTGGGTTTTGGATTGTAGCCAGTTGGAAGAGGAGTATTGACCAGTTTAGAGGTCAGTTGACCAAATTGCTCAGCAACTTTCATTGCATAAGATGATTGATCTATCCTCAGAGTTCACTTCTTTTGATCTCTGATAATCCTCATTCCAAGGTATTCTTTGGCAGGTCCAAGGTCTCTTGATTCCCAATGTTTCAAAACATTTGCTTGTATTTGAGGATGAGGGTTCTGTTGTTGCCCATAAAGAGTGCATCATCAATGTAAAAGACTATGATGGTAATGTCTTTTCATTCTTTCTTGATGTAGACTCCTGGATCTGCAACAGAACATCTGAAACCCATCTTTATGAGAGTTCCATTTAACTGCTTGTTCCATTGAAGTGCAGCTTGCTTCAGCCCATAAATTGCTTTATTGAGCTTGCAGACTTTATTCTCTTGTCCTTTTACTATGAAGCCTTCAGGTTGAACCATATAGAGTTCTTCATCTAGTTTGCCAAACAGGAAAGCTGTTTTAACATTGCAAGCTTCCAACTCCCAATCTTCTAGGCATGTGAGGGCCAAGAGAAGGTGAACAGTTTCAAACCTGGTGACCGGTGCAAAGGTCTCTTCATAGTCAATTCCAAAGATTTGTGTGAAGCCTTTGATGACAAAGTGGGCTTTCTTTCTGCCATTGCTTTTAACTGTGAATACCCATCTCCCCTTGATAGGTATATGTCC
Organism: Wakefieldia striispora; assembly: GCA_038090475.1. NCBI lineage: Eukaryota > Fungi > Basidiomycota > Agaricomycetes > Agaricales > Hymenogastraceae > Wakefieldia > Wakefieldia striispora. Next base: position 3,296 of record JBBPMU010000908.1, on the reverse strand, counting down.
TTTAGGTGGATTGACAAGTGTCCAAACTGATCTCTTCTGTAGAGATGCATATTTGTCTTCCATTGCTGTTTGCCATCCTTGTTGATCTTCCTTTGATAGCTGCAAGACATCTTTATAATGTTTTGGTAGCTTTCCTGAAATAGCTTGAGAAAGTATCATCCTCATCCATTCATTTGGTTTGTTCCAGAGACTTGATCATCTAACGAAGGAGAAGTCTCTTCCTGAATTGGATCAACACCAGATTGAATGTCCCTTTCAATCTCGATTGCAGGTCAAGCACCATAGGCATTGTCAGGGAGTATTTGTGGTCGATGCACTCTGGTTGTTGCTCTCCTTTCCAGTGTTCATCTGTCCTGATGAGGGGCTTGATGGAACTCTACAAAGGGTTCACTAGATTGCCTAGGAGGAAACCAATTCAAGGGTCCAGCAGTAGGTATATCCCAGATATCATTGTAATGCACTTTCTTGCATTTGTGATGTTGCATATCCCATATGTCTTTGACATTTCCTTCATAATCCCTAAAGCATTCTGCTATGGGCATGTGGAATCTCTTTCTCTCTCTTGGTGGAGGAGAAGGTGAAGGAGGAGGATCAGATAAGGGTGATGATGGAGCTTTTGGTGAAGCTTCTGGGCTGCTGGGGAAGAATAATGGAGATGATAGTCTAGATTCAGAAGGATGTTCAGAAGGAAGTTGAGGTGTCAGTGTTCTAGGTGTTCCATAGAACAAAGGAGGGCTTGGAAGATTAAGATCCCATGGTTCACCTTTAGGTAAAACACTCTTGGAAGGAGTATGAGAAGTGTTTGGACATCCACTGAGTTTAATGTCTGGTATGAGCAGAACAGTTTCACATCTTGGTGAGGGTTCTAGATTTTCACCAGTCTGTTCTAGTGCTTCATCATAAGGAACGTTTGCAGTGTCTTGTGGAATTGGGACATGTCTGCTGTCATTCACTTTTGAACAACAAGGAAGGGTTTCTTCATCAAAAGTGGCTTGTGTTGAGACATAAACTCTATGTCTGGTTTGTGACCAGAATCTCCAACCCTTTGTATTTATCTCATAACCAATGAATATCATTTCCTCAGCTTTTGGTGAGAGTTTGGATACTCTCTGCTCTGGAGGAATGAAGACATAGGCACGGCATCCAAATATTTGGAAATATGAGAGATCTGGGACTTTCTTGTATATGGCTTCTTCTGGAGTCATCCAGTCGATTCATCAATTAGGCTGTCTGTTATAGATATGAAGTGCAGTCTCTAAAGCATCTTGCCAGAATACTTCAGATAGACAGGCTTGGAATCAAAGGGATTGTGCTTTCTCCATCAAGGTGTGATTAAATCTTTTGGCTCATCCATTCTGTTGAGGGGTATGTGGAACAGATGTTTGATGTCTGATGCCTCTAGTTGTGAAGAATGACTGTACATCTTTAGATGTGTATTCCCCTCCTTGGTCTGAATGGATAGAGATAACTCAAGATCCAGTCTGAGTTTCTAGGAAAGTAATCATATTCTTGAGGTTTGACAGAGTCTGTGACTTATCCCATAGAAAGCACAAGAGGCCATAACTTGAAAAGTCATCAAGGAGAGTGAGAATGTATCTCTTCCTTGATCAGGATTCCTTAGGGAAAGGTCCCATCAGATTGGTGTGAAGGAGTTGTAAAGGGGTGGAGGCACATTTGTCAGATGATCCAAATGACCAATCTGTCATCTTGCCTTCTGCACAACCTTTGCAAGGTGGAGTAGAGGTTGGTAACACAATGTTAGGAGTTCCATGAGAATGTTGCTTGAGGTTATGCAGAGCATTCTTTGAACAATGTCCCATATGATAGTGCCACAGTGTGAATGTGTCCTTCATTGCAAGGGATGCAAGCTTCCCTGGAGTAATCAGTGTCAACTGAAACCAGTGAAGGTTGTTGTCCAGAAATAAAGCCAATGCCTGTATTACTGGACAGTCATCCTTGTTCAAAATAACTGTTTCACCATTTGTAATTGTTGAGAACTATAGTGTAGTCACTAAAGAACCAACAGGAACAAGCGACCGATGTAAGGTCTGCTTAGGTAATCTACTAGTATCGAGTCCATACGAGTTGACATAACTCTAGAATACTAACAGTAATTTGGCATTTATACCCTTGAGCTGTAAGGGTAGGAACAGACAGAAGTCTATGTGTAGCAGAGGGAGCAAACCAAATGTCTTTGAGAGTCATTGGTGAGAGTCCTTGAGGGTGAATAAGGATATCTCCAGGACCATGTATATGGGTAAGTGTCCCATTTGTGACACTGGCATGTCTGATCCCTTTACCAAGATGAGCAAAGTCATCTAGATAAGGACTGACATGGTCAGTACAACCACTGTCAATCATCCAATGATTTCTAGTTCAGTGTTTAATGTTCCCAACAGTATAAAGAGAAGCAAACTTTGATTCAGAGGAAGAAAATACATTGTGTTGGGTAGATGAGGGTATGTCTCTAGGATTCATTCCTAGGCATCTATCAGGTGGATTTCTTGCAGAAAGATGAATGGGTTCAAAAGAGTCCCAAGTGACCTCACTACAGGTGGTAGTGGAAGCTCTGAAGCAGGTTTCCCTGGAAGAGCTTGTCCCATCATCAAACCTCCAACAACAAATTTTGTTCCTTTGGTTTGTTTCTTCTTCTTTCCAGGTTGTCTGTCTTTAGGAAGAGGTGCAGGTCTCTCAGACAGAGAAGGAGGACCTGCAGCAGAGAAAGGGAGTGGAGGAGGAAGAAGGATCCATGTGGAAACCATCATTGGGAGGATCAGTTTCAAGTTGATCCCATCCATGTTCCACTTCATCTGATGCAAAATGCATTTCTGACATTATCATAGTCTTCTTTGATATGTCCATAGAATGGGTGTGAATCTGATGTGAATGGGGTAGAAATCATGGTTGTTCCCTCTTGGACAAGAGAATTCATGATCATCTCATTCATCTTCCCTTTGCCTTTATCTTGCTTCTTCATCTTCTGGTTCTGTCTCTCATTGAACCAGGCTTTCTTCTGCTTTTTACCAGGGTTTCTCTGATGGGTCAGGTCAGGTTGGTTCCCTCCAGAGGTTGAAGCAGAGCTTTCAGAAGACTTTTGTTTCTTCCACTTGTTCTGCTTAGGAGGACCTGTCTGGATAATGTTGATATGGTTAAGGTTGGAACCAGATGCTTGTGGGACCTGGGTAGCAGAGAGACAAGAGGCAAGGGGGCATTGGTTTCCTGCATGGATATCACATTCTCAAAGAATGTGAGTGGTGATAGAGTTGACATTGAAGTCACACACTTCAATTGTCTGA
>JBBPMU010000907.1:0-12489 GCA_038090475.1 Wakefieldia striispora | reverse complement strand
TACCACACTTTTGCACCTCACAAAGGACCACTCCGCTTACTCTTTGATCTACCTCGATCAACACTAGTGAGTAGTCTCCCTCCTAGTGTCCATAACCTCTGCCCTTTCGCCCTTGCTGTGCAAAAGCCTAGTCACTTAGGTGATTAGAGATTAAAGCGATCGCCTGGTTCGATTGCTTTACTTAACTCCAAGTCAAGAGTTTCACAAGGGACACCAAGTCCTCTTGTCTGGAACGAGTAAAGAAGGTAGCACCGTTTATCCTCCAGCTCAGAGTGTAAATGATAGAAAGGATTCCCAGTAAGCCCCTCAGAATATCCTAAAGGGGTCTCGCCTAGAAGAAAAACACCTGGGATGTAATTCCAAGTAGCAAAGACTGGGGTTACCAGTCGATGCGTCTACTACTTATATACATGGGCGCACAGCGCACGGACCATCTCTAATCGTAAGAGGAAATACTAAGTAAGGAAAACGTACTTGTCGGCCATATCATTGGACCGGTATCCTATCTGAGGGTCATCCGCCATTCACTGGACGGCAATCAAAGAGAAGAGAAGTAAAACGGAAATGAAAGGAAGAAGAAACGTAGGTCCATGGAGATAAGAGATCTCCGAATCTCGTGTGAATGTCTGTAAAGTCCAAAAGGGTTATTCCCAAAGAGACGGCCACCGGGAAGAAGTCTGAAAGGTCACCGATGGCCAATCGGCAATTGCCGCAAAGTGGTCATGTGCTCCAGATCATGTGACGAATGAAATTATACTGGAGTAGGAGCATACCAATAGTGAAACATCATGTGACATTGGGTCACATGATCATTGAAGTACATGTAAACAGCGTTCTTCAATTGGATTGCTGCAAGAAAGGGTGTTCTAGGTAAAAGGTTTTTAAAGTGTCAGTAAAAGTGTAGCGTCTTTCGAAGATAAAATATGATTTCATAACAACATCGGCTCGTCCATTTTGCATGCCTGGTTTGTAACACATGATGTAGTTGAACTCTTGAAATAGAGTGTGTGTTATGATTTCATCATTCTTCATCGAACTTTTTACTTAACGAACCACTTTGCTATGCTCAGCCCTCGAAGGCGAGCACCAACATGTGTTACAGATTTCGAGGATACCTGGGAACACGATGTCGAAACCATCTGGAGACAACTCTTTGGTGAAGAGGACACAGACATGGATACGTTTTTCTTTCCTACTCATTCCTATGATTGCTATTGGTTTGACCTCTCTTCCATGGCGTATAGAGACCTCACTTGGGAGATCATCAACAGTGGTCAATACGACCCTCTGTTTCACAACTTCTAAGATTATCTTCAGACTTTGCATGGGAACACTGCCGTTTCCCACGTTTACGGATGCCCCCTGACTTCTGACTCACTTCTACCAGGAAGTCCCACTTGTCTCTTTCCTTTTATACTTAGCAGCTCTCCACTTCTCCTTTTGGACACGGACCCCCAATTCCTTTCTTGGACATGGAACTCCGTATTTCCTTTTATGCATATGTTTCCTTTTACGCGTTGTCCCTTTATGGTAACCCCCCTAGTATATAAAGGGTTGACTTGTAGTAGATAGCTCTTCAGCTTATTCTACGCATTTCTGCCTGCAAAGTCTTCACTCCTGAAGAAGGTCGCTTGACTAAACTCCTGTGCTAAGCCCTTCCAGTCTTCTGTCTCTTGTTACTCACTAGGGCTTCTCTCTTACGAGCGATAGCCATATGCTCTGCTCCTGGTTGTTGACGACACCACGAGTATGAAGGATCTCAAGTGAAGTCTTTGTTCCACACCCACGTAACAACATGTAATTCTGGTCACGTGACTCCTTCACACAATCATGTGATGTTCCACTTTTGGTATGCTCCTATGTCAGTATAAATTTCCTTCAGTCACGTGATCTGACACATGTGACCACTCACGGCATTTGCCGATTGGCCAATTACTTATCTTCTGCTCTTCTTTCGCCATTGGCCCAGCTCTCTCCTTATCTTCCTTTCTCATTGACAAAGATGATATGACTCAAGATACGCGAGCTTCGCATCGTACGATTCCCTTTTCCTTTTTCTCATTGGACAATAGCATACGCACAGCATGGTCCGTGCATGATTCCCTACAGTATTTAAACCCATGTACATAGTCAACTGGTTCCCCAGTCTTATCTACTTGATCATTCTTCCAAGGGAGTGATTTAAGGATATTCTCCTCGACTACTTGGATTATACTATCAACATACCTCCTCTTCACGACTTCCAACTTTCCTTGCTCACTGCCTTCGTTGCCAATAAACCCCTAGAACCCGGCCTACTCTCTCTCCTCTCTTCTTTTGGTTGTCTGAGTGTTAGTCCGTTTCACTTAGATAAGACTACTCTTCGAGTGGCAGAACCTCATGACTCCGCGTCTGAGAAGTCTCTGACTTTGAGTTGAGACCCGCTTTGCAGACTTTATGTCACAAAGCCCCCGTTCCTCGGACTCTCGCGTATGCGAACAAGCACATGCCATTTTCCTGCTCCACCTGCCCCTCGAACGAAAGTTCGATTTGCCTTCAACAAACAATTCTCGACTTGCCCATACCTCAGAGGCCGGGCCTCCCTGAAAAAAGTACACCAAGGGACACCCCTCACAATTCACGCCCAGAGGTCTGCTTGATGGATCAGTAAGCCATCGTGTCGGAACTGCCCAACTGCCCAACTCCCCCATCTACATGATCATCTTCCCCCTCCATCCAGGAGGAACCATACCACTCCCCCGTCGACTTCCACCCACCTCCATCAATGTTGGGTCCCTCCTCTCAACCTGTGCCCCCCATCCCCAAATCTAACGAGTCTCTCTATGCCCGCAAATTTATTCGCCAGCTAGAGGAAAAAGGCGAAAAGGACACCTACAAACGACTCACGGAACCAGGAAGATGGGACGGTGACAAAAAGAAATTTAGGATGTGGTGGACCAAGCTCCGCGCTTGGGTCGAAGCATCTGAATTCAAGGACGACTGGGTCCTGACAACTGCAGTCCTCTTATGTTTTGAAGGGTCAGCTGAGCCATTCGCTCAGCAACAAATGGAGAAATACCTGGGGAAGGACCCCGTCTTCTACCCCACCTGGGATGAACTACAGGAGACTATAAAAGGTTTTTTCCAGATATCTCTGCTGACCCATCAGGCATACAAGGACCTGTGAGAGCTTAAACAGGGCTCTGGACAAGTAGCGGACTTCCTCCAGAGGTTCAACCTTTTGGCCACAGAGGCCGAGATATTGGATGGTGAGGTGGTCCACCTCCTAAAAGCGGCAGTGAACTACCGTGTGTACCAAGAGGTCTCTTTGCACTCCACACTAGAGGCCAACAAAAAGACAGGCCACTGGTACCCACTGCTGGCAAAAGAGTATATGAGGGTAGGGCAAGCCTTCGAAAAACTGGCTGAGGAAAGGGGGCAACCCCAACAAGGGCCTCAGCGAGCAAAGGCCCCTCAACCAACTTGCCCCTGGTATTACCGTCCACCAGGTCCTCCACCCCCCACTCACCAATACCTGGCGCAAGCCACCCCCCATTATTCTTCATATGGCACTCAGCCTGGCAGAGGTGCCCCTATGGTCGTCGATGCCTCGATGACAACAAACTCCCCCGCACGGCCAGCCACCAGCCAACCGCGCCCACTCCCACAACCTCCTCATGCCCACCCACAGGGGCAGTTCACATGCTATAACTGTGGTAAGCCTGGTCATTTGGCCAGAAATTGTTGTGTGCCTCATCAGCCGCAACAACCATCCGTCTGCTCCCAGTATTGGGGAGGATACCAAGGCCCATGGTCGCAGGGTTATGCGACCAACTTCCCAGCACTGCCCCAAGTGCCCCCTCCATCAGTAGGATACGCCGCCCATAACGCTTCATTCGTAACAGACGAAGCTGAAGCATACTGGAGGGATCGCATTAGGGCAGAAATGGACAACAAGGCCACTGAGGCAGTAAAAGGACAAGGGTCCAGGTGAAAGAGGGTAACCTGGCCCCCACTTGCAATTCATTAAATTCTTTTTCCAAACAATTTTTCTTCTCATTACTTGACATAGAAGGCAGTGAGACTTTCTCCTATGATACCAATTCTACAAACAACATTTCTTTTCACGATATGCTAGATGATGTATCTGTCTCCTCCTCCACTTCCGGAACAGCGACCCTTCGGGGTGCGGCAGCAGAAGATAAACATACTGTGCTTAATTCTGTTTTTATTGATAAAGACAATTCGTTCACCACTACCTTATGATTTGTTTCACCTTCCCCTTCCAACCCTCAGACTTTCATCCGCTCTACACTTAATCACTCCGGACATCTTTCTCCTCTCACTAATATTCGTTTCAGGAAACTTCAAGGTTGGTATACCGTTTCCTCAATAGGAGAAATCACTCATAAGGTTAATGTTTTCATTGAAATAAATGGACATTCAGAATTCATAGACGCTTATGTGACTAATCTGGGAACCCACCCCATGTTCATAGGCTACAACTGGCTTAACCGCCATAACCCAGAAATCAATTGGATTACCGGCGAAATCAAATTTGGCCAATGCACTACGTACTGTCAGCAAATGTCAAGGATGCGATTGCCGCCTACCTTCTTTACCAGGGTGATGACAAGACAAGAAGAAGAAGAACATATAAAAAGTTTAGTACCCGAAACTTACCACGAATTTCTAGACATATTCTCCAAAAAAGAATCGGAAAGGATGCCCACGCACAAACTGTGGGATCATGCTATCAAGTTAAAAGAAGATTTCGTCCCCAAGAAAGGACAAGTGATTCCTCTGTCACAAACAGAGATGGAAGAAGTCACCAATTTTTTACAGAAAGAATTAAAGAAAGGGTACATTCATCCATCAAAATCACCTCAAACAGCTCCAGTGTTCTTTATTCCGAAAAAAGATGGTAAAAAATGTTTAGTCATGGATTACTGATACCTTAACAAAGGAACCATAAAAAACGCTTACATCAGGGAAATTTTAAGGGAATGATAATCAATGATAATTGTAGATAATGGATTATATGGAATTATAATCCATTATATACCCCCCTTTGAGGATTATATAGGATTATAATCTCTTCAAAATTTCCCTGATGTACCCGCTACCACTCATCCCCTCGTTAATAGATTGCCTACAAGGTGTGGATCTTTTCACCACCATGGACCTACGGTGGGGCTACAATAATGTCCGAATAAAAGAAGGTGATGAATGGAAAGCGGCGTTCGTGATGCCTATGGGAGCCTACGAGCCCCTGGTAATGTACTTTGGAAAGACTAACTCACCATCCACTTTTCAGAATATGATGAACGACATATTCAACGACATGTATGCAGTCGTGATTATTTTTATTGACGATTGTATCATCAGGGAAATTTTAAGGGAATGATAATCAATGATAATGGTAGATAATGGATTATATTCCATATAATCCATTATATACCCCCCTTTGAGGATTATATAGGATTATAATCTCTTCAAAATTTCCCTGATGATGGTTTTTACTAGCGGCAAAACCCAACACAAACACAAACAAATTGTAAAAGAGGTACTCAAGTGGCTTCAAGAAAATGACATGTATGTTAAGCCCGAAAAATGCCACTTTTCTCAGAAAAAAGTAGATTTCCTTGGGATGGTCGTATCCCAAGAAGGGGTAGAAATGCAAGCCTCGAAAGTTGCAGGAGTACTGGACTGGCCTACGCCCACCAGACTCAAACAAGTACAAGGCTTTTTAGGCCTTTGCAATTACTATCGACACTTTATCCCTAACTTTGCACACATAGCTCAACCTCTGAATGATCTAACAAAGAAAGATACCCCCTTCAAATGGGGAAGCGATCAAGAATCAGCATTCGGAAAATTAAAAGAAGCATTTACGAAAGAATCCCTTCTGGCCTATCCGGACCAGAAGAAGCCAATGCAGGTAGAAACAGACACATCTGATATAGCAACCAGAGCAGTCCTATCAATAAAAGACAACGATGGTATATGGAAGCCCTGCACTTTCATTTCCCACTCATTCGATTCCACTGAACGAAATTACCCCATTTACAATAAGGAATTACTAGCAGTTATCCGAGCCTTACAAGACTGGCGACATTACCTAATCAGCAGAGAATCCTTTGAAATCTGGACAGATCATAAAAACCTCGAATATTGGAAAAAACCACAAACGTTGTCCCCCCGACAAGCAAGATGGCACATGCTACTCCAAGAGTTCAACTACATCATGTGTTACAAACCAGGCATGCAGAACTGAAACGGAACAACACTCAGACAACCAGAAGAGGAAAGGAGAGAAAGTGCGCCAGGTTCCAACGGTGCGCCAGCGACAAAGGTGGCGAGAAGAGAGAGTTGAAAGTCGTGTAGTGGAGGAATGGTGAAGGTAGAGGATCCAAGTGAGTAAAGAGTATATCCTTAAATCACACCCTTGGAAGTATGATCAAGTAGATAAGACTGGGGAACCAGTCGACTATGTACATTGGTTTATATAGTATATGGAATCGTGCACAGACCATGCTGTGCGTATGCTATCGTCCAATGAGAGAAAAAGTAAAAGAATCATATGATGCGAGGATCATGTATCTTGAGTCATATCATCTGTGTCAATGGGAAAAGGAGATAAGGAGAGTGCCAGGCCAATGGCGAAAGAAGAGCAGAAGATAAGTAATCGGCCAATCGGCAAATGCCGCAATTGGTCATGTGTATCAGATCACGTGACTGAAGGAAATTTATACTGACATAGGAGTGTACCCAAAGTGAAACGTCAGGTGATCGTGTGAATGAGTCACGTGACACGAATTACAGGTTGGTGCTCGCCTTTGAGGGCTGAGCATAGTGAAAGGGTTTGTTAAATAAAAAGTTCAATAAAGAATGATGAAATCATAACAAGAATGGACGAGCAGACGCGCTCTCCCAAAGACCTGACCATGGTGATGCAGTAGAAAACCACAACTCTAACGTGGTAGTCATCCCCGAAAAAGATGTAAAAGTGGTAAACTCCCATGAGGTTTCAATAATCTCTCCTTTCTTCAAAAAAATACAAAAAGCTACAGAAAAACTGACAGAATCTGAAATTCCCCAGGGATTCGTTTTTTGCAATGAAGAAAAAGTTTATAAAAACGACAAATTCAAGATCTTCATCCCCCCCTCTCTACGAACAGAATTACTCACATTATTTCATGATTCCCCTGTAGCAGGACATGCAGGGAGGGCTTGCACGAGCCACTTAATTTCTCAATTCTATACCTGGAACAGCATGACTAAAGATATTGCCGAGTATATAGACCACTGCCAAGTGTGCGCCCTCACAAAGGGAAAGTCAACCACACCCGCAGGAAAACTATTACCCCTGGAGTCAGCATCACGACCCTGGGAAGACCTTTCCATTGACTTCATCACCAGATTACCTCTCTCGAAGGGGTACGATTCCATTTGCGTCATCATCAATCATTTCTCAAAAGAAGTCATATTTACCCCTTGTTTAAAAAAGATTTCTTCTTTAGATTTAGCAAAACTATTCCGTGATGAAGTCTGGTGTAACCATGGACTTCCCTCTTCTATCGTGTCCGACCGAGGCCCACAATTCGTCTCGGAATTCACCAAACATCTGTGCAAAATTCTCGACATAAAACAGAAAATCTCTTATCATCCCCAAACAGATGGTCAAACAGAACATATTAACAGAGAAATGGAACAGTATCTCCGCACTTATGTTGTGAAGAAACAAGAAGATTGGTGTGAGTGGCTCAAACTCGCACAATTTCAGCTCAATAATTCTCTTGGGTCGGCCACTAACTTGACCCCATTCGCCATCACAAAAACATACCAACCACATTCGGGATTCGAAAACGCGAAAGGAGTTTCTTTCACAGATGATTGTAGGAATTCCCACGATGAAGTAAAACAGGCACTCGACGAAACAAGACAATGGATGATCAAAAACGCGTCACGAAAGTGATCGGAAGCCCCCACATACAAAGTAGGGCAAAAAGTATGGCTATCCACGGAGCATTTGAAGCTCCCCTATACCACCAAAAAACTCACTCAAAAATGGATTGGACCATACGAAATCACAAAAGTACTTCCGAACGCTGTAACACTACGTCTACCAAAGACGTTTACTATTCATCCGACTGTTAACATTTCCAGAGTCAAACCTTACAGAGAGACACTGCCAGGTCAACCAGTCAGAAAACCAGACGCTGTCACAGTCAATGACGAAGAATACAAGGAACATGAAGTGGAATATATCGTTACCTCCCGAATGAAAAATTGGAAACTAGAATATCTCGTTCACTGGAAAGGTTGGGAAGAATCGGATCGCACGTGGGAACCAGCAGACCATCTCAAAAATGCGCTGGACATTGTTAAAACCTTTCACCAAGCCCACCCATCTGCCCCTCGCAAACTTCGCGGTCTTTCCACCTCAGAATTCAACTCCCTTTTTTCAGACTATTCCATTGATTTCTACGCTCGCTCAGCCCTCACTCACCTTGACTATGAAGCATAAAAAGTTCTCTCCTCATCAGGATGACTTGGACCTTCGAAGGGGTAATGTTATGATTTCATCATTCTTCATTGAACTTTTTACTTAACGAACCACTTCGCTATGCTCAGCCCTCGAAGGCGAGCACCAACATGTAATTCTGGTCACATGACTCCTTCACATGATCACATGACATTCCACTTTTGGTATGCTCCTATGTCAGTATAAATTTCCTTCAGTCACGTGATCTGACACACGTGACCACTCGCGGCATTTGCCGATTGGCCGATTACTTATCTTCTGCTCTTCTATCGCCATTGGCCCAGCTCTCTCCTTATCTTCCTTTCTCATTGACAAAGATGATATGACTCAAGATATGCGAGCTTCGCATCGTACGATTCCCTACAGTATTTAAACCCATGTACATAGTCGACTGGTTCCCCAGTCTTATCTACTTGATCATTCTTCCAAGGGAGTGATTTAAGGATATTCTCCTCGACTACTTGGATTATACTATCAACATACCTCCTCTTCATGACTTCCAACTTTCCTTGCTCACTGCCTTCGTTGCCGGTAAACCCCTAGAACCTGGCACGCTCTCTCTCCTCTCTTCTTTTGGTTGTCCGAGTGTTAGTCCGTTTCAGTGTGCCATCTCGCTTGTCAAGGAGAGAGTGTCTGAGGCTTCTTCCAATATTCAAGGTTTTTATGATTGGTCCAGATTTCGAAGCTTTGTTGGCTGACGAGGTAATGTCGCCAATCTTGGAGTGATCTAATGACAGCTAAAAGTTCTTTGTCAAATAGGGTAGTTTCTTTCTGCTGCATCAAAAGAATGAGAAATGAAAGCACATGGCTTCCATATACCGTCTTCGTCTTTTATCAATAATACTGCTCCTGTTGCTATGTCAGATGTGTCAGTTTCTACTCGCATCAGCTTCTGTTGGTCTGGGTAAGCCAACAGGGATTCTTTCATGAATGCTTCTTTTAGGGCTTTGAACACCTTTTCTTGTTTGCTTCCCCATTTGAAGGGGGTATCTTTCTTGGTTAGATCATTGAGCAGTCAGGCTATGTGTGCAAAGTTAGGTATGAATTGCTGATAATAATTGCAGAGGCCTAAAAAGCCCTGCACTTGTTTGAGTCTGGTTGGCATAGGCCAATCCAGCACTCCGGCAACCTTAGACGCCTGCATTTCTACCCCTTCTTGGGACATGACCATCTCAAGGAAATCTACTTTCTTTTGCAAAAAGTGGCATTTTTTGGGCTTAATGTATAAATTGTTTTCTTGTAGCCATTTGAGTACCTCTTTTATGATCTGTTCGTGTTCTTGTTGCGATTTTCTGCTGGTAAAAACCATACAATCGTCAATAAAAATAATAACTACCACATACATATTGTTGAAGATACTGTATCATTCATCATATTCTGGAAGGTGGAGGGTGAGTTTGTCTTTCCAAAGTACATTACCAGGGGTTCATAAGCCCCCATGGGCGTGACAAATGCCGCTTTCCATTCATCTCCTTCTTTTATTCAGATGTTGTTGTATCCCCACTGTTACGGATTTCGAAGATACCTGGGAACGCAATGTCGAAATCGTCTGGAGACAACTCCTTGGTGAAGAGGACACAGACATGGATATGTTTTTCTTTCCTACTCATACCTATGATCACTATTGGTTTGACCTCTCTTCCACGGCATATAGAGACCTCACTTGGGAGATCGTCAACAGTGGTCAATACAACCCTCTGTTTCACAACTTCTAGGATTATCTTCAGACATTGCACGGGAACACCACCGTTTCCCATGTTTACAGATGCCCCTGGACTTCTGACTCACTTCTACCGGGAAGTCCCATTTATCTCTTTCCCTTTTATACTTAGCGGCTCTCCGCTTTTCCTTTTGGACATGGACCCCCGATTCCTTTCTTGGACACGGAACTCCGTATTTCCTTTTACGCGTATGTTTCCTTTTATGTGTCCTTTGTTGATTCCCTTTTATGATACACGTGACGCGACGCGTCTTGTTGATTTCCTTTTATGCGTTGTCCCTTTATGGTAACCCCCCTAGTATATAAAGGGTCGACTTGTAGTAGATAGCTCTTCAGCTTATTCTACGCATTTCTGCCTGCAAAGTCTTCGCTCCTGAAGAAGGTCGCTCGACTAAACTCCTGCGCTAAGCCCTTCCAGTCTTCCGTCTCTTGTTACTCACTGGGGCTTCTCTCTCATGAGCAATAGCCATATACTCTGCTCCTGGTTGTCGACAACACCACGAGTACGAAGGATCTCGAGTGAAGTCTTTGTTTCGCACCCATGTAACACCCACCATAGGTCCATGGTGGTGAACAAGTCCGTTCCTTGGAGTCAGTCTATTAGGGAAGGAATTACATAGTGGTAGTGGGTATGCATTCTTGATTGTTCCTTCATTGAGGTAGCGATAGTCCATTACTAATCGCCTCTTACCATCCTTCTTGGGTATGAAGAATACAGGAGCTGTTTACGGCGATTTTGACGGTCATATGTGAAACGAGACGATATGTCAAAGGTTGAACCTAGAACCTCAAAGGCGAAGTCTTCGCCCCTGGCGGTATCCTTGTTCGGGTAGAAAAGAGAGAGTGCCGGTTTATCCTCTGGCTAGGAGTGTGAAAGGTGAATAAGTTCCAAGTATTCCTCTCAGAAGATCCTAAGAGGGTCTTGCCTAGAAATAACCACCTTGGTGAATGATTATCAAGTAGCAAAGACTGGGGTTACCAGTCGATGCGTCCACTACTTATATACAAGTCCGGCTAGTGAGCACGGACCATCTATCGTAAAGGGAAATACTAAATATGGCAAGTGCCCTTCAGGTGTAAGACCTGGGAATCCGCGTATGGTAGTGTCTGTCCGATGGAAACGTATCATGAGTAAAAGGAGATGAGTAAGGCGCACAGCTCTCTATGGCATGTGCCTTCCGATACGATCACGATCAGGTAGTCTCATAAGAAGAAATGACTAAGAGATAAGAATGTCAATATGTCCAAAGGAAGAAAGGGGTATTCCCAAAGAGACGGCCACCGGGAGGAAGTCTGAAGTATCACCGATGGCCAATCGGCAAATGCCGCGAAGTGGTCATGTGCGACAGATCACGTGATGGAAGGAAATTATACTGTCGTAAGAGTGTACCAGAAGATGAACATCAGGTGACGTCAAGTCCCGTGATTTGCGAAGTACATGTAGACGGCGCTCTTCAATCAGATTGCCGCAAGAAAGGAGGTTCCTAAGTAAAAGGTTTTTAAGAGTGTTAGAAAGTAAAGCGTCATTCAGGAATAGAATATAGTGTTCATAACAATATGTAACCTTTCTTTAATTCTTTCTGTAGGAAGTTAGCTACTTCCTCCATCTCTGTTTGTGACAGAGGTATCACTCGTCCTTTTTTGGGGACAAAGTCTTCTTTTAGCTCAATAGTGTGATCCCACAGTTTGCATGTGGGCATCCTTTCCAATTCTTTTTCAGAGAAAACATCTAGAAATTCATGGTAAGTACTTGGGACCAAACTTTTGATGTGGTCCTCTTCTTCTTGCTTTGTCATTGCCCTTGTAAAGAAGGTGGGCAGTAGTCACATTCTTGACATCTGTTGACAGTAGCTTGTGCATCGGCCGAATTTGATTTCGCTGGTAATCCAATTGATCTCTGGGTTGTGTCTGTTCAACCAATCGTAACCTATGAACATTGGGTGTGTTCCCAAGTAAGTAACGTAAGTGTCCACAAATTCTGAGTGTCCATTTATTTCCAGAAAAATGTTAACCTTATGGGTGATCGCTCCTATGGAGGAGTTCAATCCATCCACGTTAGAGACCCCAATGGGTGTGGGCAACCTTGTTCCTACAATTCCATTAGCTTCACAGAACTTTCTGTCAATAAAAGTGTTCATCGCTCCTGAGTCGATCAACGACTTGCAGGAAATGGTATACCATCCTTGAAGTTTCCTGAAATGAATATTAGTTAGTGGGGAAAGGTGTCCAGAGTGATTAAGAG
>JBBPMU010000906.1:0-12495 GCA_038090475.1 Wakefieldia striispora | reverse complement strand
CTGAAAGCCAAGAGTGACTACTTTATTTCATATACTGACATGATTAGGTACAGTTTAGTTGTTATTGCATACTATTGTGTTTAGTGGAAAATGTGCAAACATTGGGACAGTTCTTTGAGCCACTGTATATACTGCCATAGAAAGTCCTGTCTTCCAGGAATCAGCAAGTGCTGTGAGAGGTCACGTGCCTCAGATCATGTGATGAAGGAAATTATACTGAGGTAGGAGCATACCAATAAGTCACGTGAAGTCATGTGGTTCGAAATACATGTTAGCAGGGATCTTCAAGGATGCCCTGTAGTGAAAGGTCGTAGTGTCTGTTTCAAAAAGTAAAAGAGAAAGAGTTGATTGAGAGCATGCCTAGGAGGGTTGAGGCAGTTCTTAATGCAAAAGGAGGCTATACCAAGTATTGATAATACCCAAATACCTTTGTTAATTCAAAAGTGAAAAAACCCTTTCTATGGTATCCTTGTCTTGTGAGACCCATATCTCTACAGCCTGTGATTCAAATCACATGACCTACAGGGCAATTTCATAGCCAAGGGTACATACGATTTATGACTCCACCAAAGCTAAGCGAGATTCCCACAATTTCAAACAGTACACTTCACACACTGAAATTGAGGCAAACATGGAAAGGGTTTTGTTACAGATTTCGAGGATACCTGGGAATGCAACATCAAAATCATTTGGAGACAACTCTCTGGTGAAGATGATAAGGACATGGATACATTTTTCCTTCCAACTCATTCTTATGATTGCTATTGGTTTGATGTTTCTTCCATGGCATATGTATAGAGACCTCACTTGGGAGATCATCGATAGTGGTCAATATGACCCACTATTCCATGACTTCTAAGATATCTTTCAGACTTCGCACAGGAACACCGCTGTTTCCCACATTTACGGATGCCCCCGGACTTCTGACTCGCTTCTACCAGGAAGTCCTATTTATCTCTTTTCCTTTTATACTTAGCAGAACACCGCTTCCCCTTTGGGACATGGGACTCTGATTCCTTTCTTGGACATGGGACTCCACATTTCCTTTTATGTGTACATTTCCTTTTATGCGTCCTTCATTGATTCCCTTTTGCGATACACACGATGCAATGCATCGTCCCTTTATGGTAACCCCCCTAGTATATAAAGGGTCGACTTGTAGTAGATAGCTCCCCAGCTAATTCTTCGCATTTCTGCCTGCAAAGTCTTCGCTCCTGAAGAAGGTTGCTCGACTTACCTCCTGCGCTAAGCCCTTCCAGTCTTCCATCTCTTGTTACTCACCAGGGCTTCTCTCTTACGAGTGATAGCCATATACTCTGCTCCTAGTCGTCGATGACACTATGAGTATGAAAGGATCTCAAGTGAAGTCTTTGTTCCACACCCACGTAACAGGTTTTTGGAGTCACTGTAGCCATCAACATTCTAGTATCACCAACAGCTCACAGGAACATCTTGTCTATTTTACTATCAATTTTTAATAGGGGTATTTCCATATTTGTAATCCTAGTTGCCTAATTGGGACCTATTGGGGTTAGGGGTAGGGTTCCAAGGTGTCCTAGGGTTGGAAAAGTGTCTCATAACCCTCTAAACTCCACCTCCCACCATTGCTGTGATTCTGGTGACTCACAATGTGCCACTGAATCAAGCAGCTGTTCAAGCACAAATGCTACAATCTCTACATCTGATGGACAATCCATTGCCTCAAACAACCAACACTTGGTCATAAACTCCCATTGCACATCTGTCATAGAACAGCTTGACTCAGATCACCTTGGACGATCCCCTTTGAGTTTGGCAAGGATAACCTGTCCATCCATGAGGTAATGGTACAGTATTTTTCCACTCAAGGTCTGCCATTAAGGTAAAGAATCATTTGTAAAAAGCATGCAATGAAGACCCCAAATGTCAGCATCAATTCTCTCACCAGGGTAATGTCAAAACTCACCTGGAGCATGATACTACCAAAGGAATACATGTCACTCTGTACTGTCAGAAAGATCTTATGCAGATCATTACCAATGTTAGCACTGTCACTGTCAGGGCCAGAGTCAAGAATCCCAAAGAGTTCAGGAGCAGTGTTCCAGAGTGTGCCTTTTACTTGGTACATTGATGCCATCAAGGATCCATGCAAGTTAGTCAGGACAACTGAGAAGCCAAAATCAGCAATACACACCCATCCACTCTTGTGAATCAGGATGTTGGTCTATGATAAGTGTAGGGGTCAGCAGTAACATCAAGCTAGACCATTACATACTCCAGAAATATTGCCATGCACAATGGAACATGAATGCACTACTGTATATCAATAAGTCATATCATCAATCAGATGGACAGCCACAATGCAGTGTTGTTACTCATGGTACTGTAGTCCCAGGGCAACATTGTTGATCTACCAACATCAATACATGCCCAACAACACATTGAGAACACTCACTATGCCAAATCTATGCTGTGTGGTCAACTTATCCTTGTGGCTGTTGAGATATGTCATTAACATGCCATTTTTGATCCAGGGGCAGACCACTTCAAAAGCACCATAATCAGTACTTGTCCCAAGCAATGGTATGACATTTCTGTGCTCGAGTGTCCTCCAGAGGTTGATTTCCCAACGAAGACACTGTGTGACAGTCACTTCTAACAGGAAATCCATTAATTTATGTAATACTGACCCTTTTCTTGGATGCATCATCACCCTGGGCCATATATTTCTTGATCACTTTGACTGCAACCTAGGTCAATGAACAATAAAATTCAAGTGGCATGAAAACAAACAAAATGACGCAACTTGCATGGCGTTCCCATCAATAATAAGCATGCCTCTATAGATGTCACTGTGGCTACCCCCAGAGACAGGATCACACCCTTCTGGAATAATTTTTCCGGAGAGATCAGGAGGATGGGATCGACTGTCGTGTGAGTTCAACGACAAACGGACAAGCTCGGAATGTAACACTTTACATTTTACGAATAAGATTCGTATTTTCGCTGTTGTTTAGACTGGGTGATGGCTAACATACCGGGGCTTATTAAAAGTCAAATAACTAGAAGACGACGCACAATTGTGGTTGAAACAATCCATGAGGGTCCAGTGGGAGAAAGAAACTACTGAAAGTTAGATACAGGGTTGAGGGTACCATAGCCGTGTTAGAAGCACTGACGACGGGTGGGTCCTGGAAAGTAGATTTGCATTAAGCGAACGGATGAGCAGATCCACCAAATGACAACTCACTGCGGAATTATAGGAGGAAGGAGAGCTCCGCACTTCTGCAGACGGACTATCCGGGGGGTTGCTCTCTTGGGAGGAAGGCTAGGTAGGCTATGGAGTACTGAAAAGATTTGGGCGAACGACCGACTTACAGTAGGAATCCAGAGACCGCCAGCCTAGGCGTCTGTAATAAGCCACCTAGTGCTGTTTGGAATTTTTTATTGTGAGCGCACCGTAAGACTACCTTTATGCTTTTTCCTGAGTTTTGGATACTAAGGATGGGCTTCCGGTGACTCTTGTTCTCGATAGATACGTCATCACCCTTCTGGGAGCTTTCTTGGTAAATGTAGCTATCCTAAAGGAAGAGAATGAGTCTGCACCGCAACCTAAAGCGAAAGAACGCTCAGAGTCGGAAGTGTCGGAGGCGAAATAAACTTGGCGAAAGGACAGGTGAAAACTACCTTTCTGTTGTATCTGATACAAGGTTGTGAATCCGGACATGGCCAGAAATAGATGAAATGAAATGTACACGAACAGGTTGCAAGCGAATGGGACTGAAAAGGGTAGGAGTAGTGTTCCTCAGGGTCCATACACGGACAATCGTATCCCTGGCCCCACTGACGAGATAGTTGGCGTTCGGTGATATGGAAATGGAATGGACATTGACGTCGTGTTGAAGGCAGGGAGTGACCTCCTGGAGTGTCGCTGCTTCCCAAAACCGAACTGTCTTATCCCACGAGGCGGTTGCGATAAAATTGGCATTGTGTGGCAATGCAATCGAGAATATGACATCCCGGTGTGCTTTGCATATAGTAAGGGTCTCGCCAGTACCATGATCAAAGCGTCTGAGAGTGCCATCAATGCACCCAGCCAGGAGGAAGTAACCTTCGGAAGACGTGGACCACCCAAGCGACCATGCCTGTTCTGTGATGGCTAACTTAGCACCCGTAGCAAAGTCCCGGATCTGATGACCCGGCGGTCACAGCTTGCAATCTTCTTTCCATCCGAGGAATAGCGGATGCACCAGACCGAATCGCTGTGTCTCTTGGATGGCCCCGCAATGGACTGAAGTGGGTTTAACGACCACAGAAGTATGGTCCCATCCCGCGCACCACTCGCCAGCTGGCTCGAATCGGGAGAGAATGACACAGATTGGACCACATCCGTGTGTCGGTCATTCGACTTCGTGATTTTTCGAGTTCCGAGATTGATTAGCCCGACCAGCCCGTGCCCCGCTATATGCAGCCCAACGACGGTCGGGTGACGTGGCGAGCGCACATACAGTCATCTCTTCCTTCAACACTTCGTTATGCCAGTGGCTGTCCGCAAAGGTCCACCATCGGATTGTCTGGTCCTTGTCCGAGACGCTGATAATATGATCATCTGACACGAATGCGACAAATACCACGCATCCTTCATGCCCTTTCAGCGACAGAAAACTGTGCGTATCTCGTCGTCGTAGCATATGGAAAGGTGGGGTGATCTGGATGGGCATGGTAGCACTCGCTTCGTGTAGACTGGAGCTCCCCATGTCGAAATTATCACTGATACCTCCCACGCATTGAAGGAAGGCAGCTCCTGCAGCGAGTTAAGAA
The DNA here is from genome assembly GCA_038090475.1 of Wakefieldia striispora. Lineage (NCBI taxonomy): Eukaryota > Fungi > Basidiomycota > Agaricomycetes > Agaricales > Hymenogastraceae > Wakefieldia > Wakefieldia striispora. Next base: position 7,695 of record JBBPMU010000906.1, on the reverse strand, counting down.
CTACTGTGGAATAACTGTGAATTTGGAGGCACTGACCGTCCTCTAGAGCCACCACATAGTGCTGAGGCAGCGCCGCTATAACTGAGTGTTCATCGGCAAGTTCGCAGGCCTCAAGTTCTCCCTGGGCCTTGGGACGTGGTTGAAACATTTGAGATGGTAACAAGACAACCTGAAGACTCACGCTTTTAAGCAGTGTTGCCCACTGACTATCATGTGTGATAGCAACGGTCGCGGAAGGCTCCTAGATGTATTGAGTTATCGGCATCTATCCCAGCTCGAAACACAATAGGAACCTTTTGAAGCAAATATCGGTTGATGATATCAGATGGGTGAAACGGCTGGGGGGGTCGTCAAAGCCGGAACAGACAGAAACCGCAGTGACGAGCCTGTGATACTTGCGGCATGTTTTGGACCGATATGTGTCTGACTGTACGTAGCGTGCCCTGATCCGTCAAGTTGCCGTCAGAGGTACGCGCCGACCTGCCAAGTGTGTCGCTTGCAGGTTCATCGAGTTCTTCCACGTATATAGTATCTGAGAATTCTTCCCGACATGTTTTAATAGACGGGTAGTCTGCCTTAACCGCGATCTGTTTCTGCCTCCCGGTTCGTCTCTATCTGTAATCTTGAACCCACTGATGTAAACCGCCTGGTTCGCCTTTCCGGTATATATTTCGGGCCCGACGCGACTTTCCGAATGGCGTGCAGTATTCCATCTATAACCCCGAACTATGGTTGCCCCCTCGGGTTGTGTAATCTTAAACCGGGCCGGGATGTTTCCAGCGCCTTCAGTTTCCTCGAATGCGACTAGAGCCCACGAACGCGACTTGTAAAACCCGGTAATGAGGTAAAGGGAACTACTGGAGATTGACTGTTCGAGATCTTCATCGACAAATCTGTACCACTCAGCTGCATGCCGCACCGCATACAGTCCGAACGACTTGTTACGACGGAGCGAACGTTGGTCTGCGCCATGTGGAAGGATAAGCAGAGCACCTTCGCTGGATGAGAAAGTGAACTTGTAGTCCGATCTACAGTGCGAAGTAATTGTGCTTGAATTATCTTTATCATACAGGATTTTTCGAATTGGAAGACGTACGGTTGCTCTTCAGGGGTGACTTCTACTGTTGTGACAGAGGTCGACTTGACAACATTTCCAGTAGTTTCCGCACCAAGATACGTCGAGATATCCGAAGCTTCGTTGAACGGGATCGGCTTGAAATTCCTGGGAAGCTGCCTATCTCGATGAAGGTCATGATCGGGTGGAAGGGTAATGTTGAAGAGCACTTCAAAACAGCCTTGTTCGGGGACAACATAACCGACATCTCCGATTTTGAGTCCATGATCCTGGTAGTCCTTCGGAAGTTCAGCCTTCAATTCAGGCATCCATAAGGGATAACCACGGCGCGAGCTGAGGTGCCTGGCGTACAAGACCTGCGGAGTCTCATAATGCTGAAGAGAACGATTCATTGCGAGCCTGTAACGCAGACCGCTACGAGACGAAAGTGAATGAGGTGGGTAGTAAACGGCAAGGCGTGTGATCGTGGACTTGCTCGGCGACCGAGAGTATCTTTGAAGGTGATTGGTCAGCATAAGCAAAGTCCCGTACTGATACCACCGCGACGTTCGAACTCCACCGTGACCTGAACGAACGTCTCGGACAGGACATTTGACGTTTCATAACATGGATTCCACCGGAGACCCCCTTCTTTCCCTTCGGCACGCCATAAAATCCAAGACTCCGATTGTATACCTTGCTCACGGCTTGCCAGCCTTGACCTTCATCGCAGCGACACATCTCTCTCTTGGACCCATAACCCTTCCAAAATCTTTACCGACCCGTTACACCAAACCAGGCGTCTCCAACTCGGCTTCTGCTGCCGATGTATACACCCTTGAAGCCGTCTATCTTGCCTGGTTGCTCCGTGATGCACCTGGCGCCGAGTACATGCGACAGGCCCGTGAAAATGGGTTGACCGTCGGATTCGTTAGCGTTACAGAACGAAAGAACCTTGTGGAGTGGTTGGAGGGCAAGGTCGCAGACTTAGAGCGGATACGGCCGCTAGCGAGCGGTAAGTGTATCCTTCGTTTCCCTGTCCGTGTGTCCCCTTTGGCTCACGGGGCTGTGGTCAGAGTCGACGACACCGCCTGGTACTCCCCCGCGTCGAGCAGGGGCTATGAGCACAGTACCCTCAACTACACCTAAACATACTTCACATTCACATGCTGCCGACACCACGTCGCCTGGAAAACGGCGGTATGTAACCGACGCGCAAGACATGGAAGTCGTCAAGCGAATAAAACAAAACGAGATCGAGCTCCGAGACAGAAACACCGTATTGAGGGGCACCAAGCCCAACGTAGGGTTCATCTTCCTTTCGGATCGCGATACACTGATGTTACGGACACCTAGAACTTTTCGACTCTACACGCAAGCTTCACTGAACGCCTAAAAAAACACCGGGATCTCAAACCCGGCAGTGCGTCCGCACCTGCACCATCGGCTGGTCCACCCATGCAAGCCCGTAAAGCGAGTACGTCTCAACATGCTGACGCTATATTCCGGCTCCCTCAACTGCTCCGTGGACAGAAAACATGTTTCCAATCATCATGATCTCATCGTCACCCACAGCGTTGATCACGATGTACAACGTAAAGCGATTCTTACAGGAAGCTGTGTAAGTCACATTCCTCTGCCCATATCACCATCTCATGTTCGAGGCACTCACTACATATACCCAGCTTCGAACCTTCGACCACTGCGCGCGAACGCGCAGCAGCAGCAGGCAACCCTCGCGCCGAAGACCTTCTCCACATTGATCGTCGTCGTGACCCACCCACCGCTTCCGCAGCCGCTTTTTCCGCTTCCTCCAACACCTCCGCCACATCCTCCGCGGCTTCGCATGGTGCTGGATCCGGGGTAGTACAGAGATATTTCATCGTCGATAGTACAGACGCACTCCAGAAATTTGGGGCGGACGCGTGGGACAGGGTCGTCTGCGTAATGACCACCGGCCAGGCGTGGCAGTTCAGGCCGTACAAGTGGAACGAACCACGAACGTTATTCCATCATGGTACGTCCTTGGGCTGCGTGACGTGACTCGACGGCAAACTAATCCCAGGCGTGTAGTCAAAGGGATATACTTTACATGGGCAAACGATCCGCCCAATGCGAAGACCAAGGACTGGAACGTGACGGAGCTCAAGGTGAGTGAGGTTTTACTTCACGTTCGCAAGTGATTTCACTCACATACTTTTGCTCGCCAGATTGACCCCCACCGAAGACACGTCGATAAGTCCGTGGTAGCTCATTTCTGGAAAATTATTGACGACTGGATGCTCACCAACAAACCGTGGCTGCTCAAGTCATGAGCAAAGTCGGTCAAGGAAGGACCTGCTTAGTAGTTTATCCCCGCTTGTGTACATATCCCACATCGTTTGATTCGTCATCGTGTTCTGCCTTCAAGTCCCAATTGTCCGCCGGACGATCTCACATCGCTAGCAAATAAGACTCAGATTGCAAATGGCCCTTGTGAGAAACAAGTGTCACATGTACATGGCTCACGATGAGATAGAGCGGTAGCAGTACGAAGTGCGCAGGGTCTAGGGTCATTAAAGTCATCCGGTAACTCCAAGACTGGTAAGCTCCTTGCGAATATCCGCTTCTCCCTCCATCTTCTTGAGCTGTGTAGCTTCGAGACGTTCACCCCGTTTTGCCTTTTCCTTTAGCTCTTCAATGGCTTTCAGCTGTATTAGTAGTACGTTAGTCATGGTCACGACGTCGGGGGGGTGGCACGACACCTACCTTCTTATTCAAGTTCCGCACCTTCTTTGCAACAGGATCCAGCTGGTCCGCGCCGGGTGTCGGTGGCACGGATGCCGTCGCAGGTTCCGCCGCAGTCTCATCCTTGACACCATTCGCTGCCCCATTGAGTCCGTTCGTCTGAACATCCAACGATGGTCTCGCCGAGTCACCCCCGACGGGTGTCACCGTACCCGATCCCGCACCCCTCTCACCCTTCTTTTTTTCCTTCTTTTTCCGTTTCTTGTCTTGTCCTTGCCCTTGATCACCTGTGGGCGGAGGCGTGCGTGGCGCGGCACCGGGTACGTGCCTTCGTCCCCCATTCTGAGAAACTCCATTGGTGGGCATGCTTCCGAGTGGATTTGGACTTCGACTATATCCCCGAGGTGGCGTCGCACCCCCGTTCAATGTGCCACTTCCTGTGGGCACGCGTGCTACCCCGCCCTCGTCCTCACGCTTAAAGATAGCCGGCGTGGCGAGTCCCCGCGCGCCAGGAGGTCGATAAGCTCCTGCAGGTTTGGCAGCTGCCGGCTTAGACGTAAGTGCGGCAGCAAGGACGCTCGGCGAGGGGTGAGGTGCTGGTGGGATGGTCTGACCGAAGGCAGGTGCCTGGTCGACAGGGGTAGGACGCCAACTAGCTTGATAAAGTTCGTCAACGGCCTGGATGTGGACTAGTAGGCCGGTCGCATGCCAGACTTTGATACCATTGTCGACGCGTAGGCGAGGAGACAGCGTCGCGGTTAAAAGAAAACGCCCGTCCGGAGACCAGGAGCAGTACGACGTGTTTGGAGCATCGATAGTACATATTTTACTAAGCGTTCGTCGGTCAAAGACATCAATCTTGCCTGCGAGGTTGCCAAATCCAGCGAGGAAGAGAAGGCGACCTTGAGGATTGAACGATATGGTATTGTGTGGCGCTGATCCAAAGTCGTGTAGTGTGCGGACGCGCTGGTCAAAAATCATCGATTTGGCAGGCATATCTGTTAAGACAATACCTGAGCTAACGATCTCAACGAGCATCGAAAGCAACTCACAGCCGTACACCACTCCAAATTCTTTGCTGTTTGGGCTCCATGCAACGTCATGGATCGGTCCTTCCTTGTCGAGGGCGACGCGGCAATCAAAGTTTCCGGCTGCACTGAGAAGATACATAGAAGTCTCGCCGTAGTAACTCATGTTGGAGTTGTCGACCTCAGTCTGGGTGACGACCAGGGCTTGAGTTCCGAGATCATTCCACTTGATTTGGGCACGATCGGCCTTGTAAAAGTTCTTTGAACAAGTCGGGACACCGGAAAGGGCGAGAAGACCGTAAATCTTGACACTCGCAGGCGAACCCTGATGGCGGCGAGTATTAAATACGCACAACTTGGATCAGAGATGACCTGAACCAAACCTTTTTCTCCGCAACAAAAACCGCGAGAGATGGATTCAACCCAGGACTGAGTGATACCATTGAAGCGCCTTCGACTCTCAGTTTATCAACCACACCTTTCCCCCACTCAGCAGGACGGAAAACCTGCACCTCCTGTGAGACAAGGCGAACGGCATGGGATTCTGAGATGGTATACTGAAGATCCCATCCTTCCTGGGACTTTTGAGTGAAGGCGATCAATTCTTCGCCGGTGGAGACGGAGAAGACGCGGAGGTTCTTGTGCTGCGCGCCGTCCTCGAGCTTGACTAGGGGTGGGAACGGATATAAAATCGATTATCAAGCGATGAGGTGAACACGAGGCAGAAATGAGGTGTCTCTGTACGTACCTGGACGTTCCCAGGTGGAGATGTAGGTTCCGCGGGGGGAGAACCGGAGCTCGGTGATGTTGGGAATGCTCAGTTCTTGCAATAGCTTGGCACCCTCTGCCTGGAAGATTCGCATGCTGGATTGAGCAGGCATAAACCAGAATCAAAGAACGAGGTAAAGAGACACGAGGCAATACATACACGCTTGGAAGAGCATAAGCGAAGAACCTTCCATCATTGCTATAGTGATAAGTGCGAGCTGGGACGTCGGGACTGCGAAAGCCAGGCAGTGGGATATAGTCTGGTGTTCCGCCGACGAGACCAAGACTCTTTTGAGCGCGGACTACAAGGAACGATACCCAGATGAATGATTGATCTAACAAGTCAAATCACGCTGTGGGCTTACACGCATATTGTTGGGAGAGCTGGGAAGCCATCAGGTTCTGGAAGAGGGGGAGCGGGGCACAGGAGAGAAGCAAACTAATGCTTCAGAAGGGGTGGACGGGGAGGAGGAGATGGGGGAGGGGATGAAACTAGAGAAACGTTCTAACTACACTCTCAAAATACGTGACTTGCCAAATCTAATTTACCTTAGGGCAGGCGAGCGGTAATACTCTCAGACTCTGGTCCTGTGCACTACGATACAAACTTGAACTTGCCGGCGACTATGTAGTACGGCCCATCCGTTACACCCCCCCCACACACACACACAAAGCGCTGTGTAATATCCTGTCTCGGTCAGGTATCGTTCTTGCGAGTATCAACGATACGTTGCAAAGTATTGATTGCATCCGAAGGTCATATAGACCGGTGTTCCAGCAGTTTTTCTCTTGGGGGAAGAACAAGTGTTTTACGTAATGACCAACTTCAGAACATCAAAGAATCCATCCAGATACATCATTTCGTTTAAACGGCTGTTGGACACCCACGAAGATGAACCGACAATGAAACGGAGCGCGGTGGGAAACTGTACACTGTAATCCACGTCAATCCGAACAAGCTTATCATCGTGATTCATGATCGAGATAATTATTGTATGCCAAAATTATTCGGCAAGAGTCAATAACTCTCCGGTCCAGGCCGAGGAGGTCGGCACGTTGCACCCTACTTCAGAAGTCCTCTGAGAACAGCATAATCGATACTTTGATTCTTGGTGGGTTGTATCTTGGGCACTTTGCGTTCCATTTCAACGAAGGGATCTGATGTGGAGACGCCACCTATCGGAAAGTCTGACCGTAAAACCAAAACGCTCTGATAAGTATCTATAACCGAGAAAACAACCATGTCCTTCGCCTAGTCAAATGCGCTCGTCGCACACGCTAAAAGATGAAGTCACATCAAGATTTTGACCTGCATCGGATAAAAATGTATGCAGCCCAGTGGTAAATGCACGGGTCTGATAGATTTCGCACCTCTCAAGTACTTTAATCTCGGCAACATTCCTGTTGTATATTCAGCTCACTTACGACATGTAGAAAATCTATCGGCGCCGTCCTTCACAGCCAGAATTCAATCTCGGGATGAATCGCGGAACTACGAGCCCAGAGCGTGGGTGGCAAATCGCTTATCTGATTCTCGTGACGAAACTGTAGTGGAAGTAAAGGTACCAATATAAAAGGAGCCAAACCGTTTCAGGACAGCGCTGAGTGTAACCCTACAGGAAGGTCAGAAAAGCGGTCGCTACTACTCGTAAGCAAGGGCGGAAGACCCATCTATTGCCTGCGTGATCAGCCAATCACTGAGCCAGTAGAGTTCCTTACTAGTAAAAGAGTGGGAAGGACTGCCTTCCTACCCAGGTTCCAAGGAAGCCTGACTCGCTCCCGAAACAAACGGCAAGAATTCAATCCCCTCGGAAGGCTCCATATAAATTGGCCATACTTTGGGAGCACACTGCAGTCGCGCAAGTAGTTCTATGTCGCTCTCAAAACCTTTTTGGGTTTGAAAGGGTCTATGTAAGGAGAGCCTGGTGAGTATCTTGGAAATACCTGCAACTTGCCAGTGAACTTGCCTGGACAAGCGGAACCGACTCAGCCTACTAGTCACGTGCCGGGATGAAATACTACCGTAGGCCGTGTTTCAACTTCCGAAGTTGCGGTAGTGTCGTTCCTTACCATTGCATCCGAGTCAGCATAAGTGCCTTTCTTATCTGATACCGGTGC
>JBBPMU010000905.1:0-12514 GCA_038090475.1 Wakefieldia striispora | reverse complement strand
TGGGCCTGGGCCTTTTTCCACCCTGAGTGGCCACTCTGGTGGTGAACTCAGCCGTCGGGATGACCTCGAGTCATTGGCATACCTCTTGATATATCTTGTGCAGGGGGCACTCCCGTGGTTTGACCTCAAGACTCCGTCAAGGGATGACTGGGACATATTTCAGCAAAAGAAAAACATTTCGGTTGGTTGACTTTGCAATACTCTACCTTCACCATTCGTCCATCTCCTTTCCTATTCCCATCAGCTCTCCTTTACGCAAAAGCCCGACTACTCCTTCCTCCTCTCCCAATTCCGTGGCATCCAGGTTGCCGTGTCTGCTCCTATTTACTCCATCCCCATGGACATTCAAGAGCCCATGCCACAGGTGGATACCGTTGTAGCACGGACAGCTCGCAAACGAGAGCATGAGCTGTCTAATCCCTTGTCAGTTGTGGTAAAATGGTACATTATCTGGCTCGTATAGCATTACCACTTACAAACTTTTTTTGTTTTTTTTCAGTCGACGTACCGCAACACGTGGAATTGCCTGCAAGCGAACAGTCGCAACCACATGATATACCACATTGCAGTGCAAAGCCTTGATTGTGCCATCAATATACCTGCCTGTGAAGCTTTGCGTCAGAGTCTATGCACTGCACGACTGCCGACGAGCCCCGCATGTACAAGATCATGGTGCCGAAACAGGGGATGTTACACTATTTATATTTGTGTTATGTAGACCCGATCTGTATTGACATTCATCTGTGTTGTATACTATCTGACCTGATAGGCTCAAGTTGTGGCTTGAGCCATGAAAAGCTTGAGCTGTGGCTTTTGGACAGCTTGACTTATGTGACATAAGCTGAATTAAGGGAAAGCTGATATAAGCTGAAGCTGGCTCCCAGCTAGCTGAGCCAAGGCAACACTAACTGGATTACTGGTGAAATCAAATTCAGCCGATGCACAACCTACTGCCAGCAAATGTCAAGAATGCGATTACCGCCCACCTTCTTCATGAGGGCAATGACCAAGAAAGAAGAAGAAGATCATATAAAAAGTTTGGTACCCAAAACTTATCACGAATTTTTAGACGTTTTCTCCGAAAAAGAATCAGAAAGGATGCCCACGCATAAACCGTGGGATCACGCTATCAAACTCAAAGACGACTTCGTCCCCAAGAAAGGACGAGTGATCCCTCTGTCGCAAACAGAGATGGAAGAGGTAGCTAACTTCTTACAGAAAGAACTAAAGAAAGGATACATCAGACCCTCGAAGTCGCCTCAAACAGCTCCCGTGTTCTTCATACCCAAGAAGGATGGTAAGAAACAATTGGTAATGGATTACCATTACTTAAACGAAGGAACTATCAAAAACGCGTACCCACTTCCGCTAATCCCTTCCCTCATTGACAGACTCCAAGGAGCGGACTTGTTTACCACCATGGACCTAAGGTGGGGATACAACAATGTTCGCATCAAAGAAGGAGACAAATGGAAAGCGGCGTTTGTAACGCCAATGGGAGCCTACGAGCCCCTGGTACTACACAACTTTCAGCTATCTCTCCTCACCACGTTCGTTGCCAGTGCACCCCTTGAACCTGGCACCCTTATTCTTTTATCCTCTTTTGATTGTTTAAGTGACGCTTCGCATCAACCATCTCACACACACGGACCCTTTTGGTCATTTCTCTCTCTTCTTCACCTATCAAGTCGAGACTAGTATCTGGTTGCTAAATATTTCCTTAACCAGAATACCAGCTGACCAGGTAGAAGAAATTCCCCTTGCCCAAAGGGAGAACTGTTGTCCTATACCTATTCAAACTTGTCCTTCTGCTTGTCCTGGAGATCAACAACGTTCTCCATCTCAGGATTCAAGCAAGCCACCTCTGCTTTCCCCTAGACATCCACAGCATCCAAGTTCACATGACTTCCAACTTCCATGTCCTATTTGTCATCATCCCTGTCAACAACAGGAGGTTTGTTATGGTGAACATCCCGATTCTCAGTGGTGACACCACTGTGTTTATCAGGAGGGTATACATTTCTGTCACGACTGCAGAGACTTTGCTTTCAACCTTCACCAAATAGCCCCTGGATACCCAGGATACCTCTCAGTTGCACCAACTTTACATGCAAACTTTGCTAGAGAGAGACATCTTCACAACCCTGCGAACCCATTGTTGGATAGAAGGAACCCTTGAACACCATCACCTCCTCCTGTGTACTTACCACATAATGGAACCATCATTACCACATGCAATGAGCTCATCAATGAATGCCCCTTGCACCCTTCCCCTCCTCAATCGACAAATGTTGAACAATCAGAGGACTCTCATCAATTCCATAGTCCAGAACAATGCCCTATCTCTCCCAGGACTCTCCTTTGACAGGTTACAGACTGCATTGCTGTGGAGACTTGAGACATATGAGTTACAGATAATGGGGATGGAACCTCAATGGTGTTTCATCCAGGCCCATATGGGCTCCCATGAGCAACCAGGAGACTGGATAGCAATCTTTCAGACCCCTTGCCATCTCAGCGACAAGATCCCAAACCAGCCAATGAATGACTCGGATCCTCTTCTGATGTTTTTTGGATCAGACTGCACACCCTATTGGAATCAAGACTTTCCACCAATAGAGAGGTTGGTTCAACCCTTTAAACTGCAGACTGCAGAGACCAACACCCTTGACGCATCTATCCTACCATGTTCATCGTACTTCCCATCAGAGTCTCTTTCCTCTATTTATACAGGTGCTGGATGGTCATTCCCATCCAAGACATATGATTCTACCCCACCTGCCTTGACTCATGACTATGGCTTCAAGATCTACCAGAAAGATATGTTCCCAGACTTTTCCTTTTCACAGTGGATTGATGATTGGAGACGAGGAGAAGATTCTGTTTGCAACGACTTCATGGACTCTATACAAAATCCAAACATCCATGTTGACCCCCTTTCTTGGCACAACATTCATCACTTCATCAACCCTCCAGCTCCTCCACTTTGCAAATTTCATCATGCTGTCGATGCTCGACTTCAACAAGAGTGGAAGAAGGACAAGAGTAACTCTCAAGCCGTTCACACCCAAAGAGTACTCAAGTCTAAATAGGCCAAAGACCCAAAGGTTCGAGAGCATTGCCTCGAACTAATGAAGGGACAGAAGCAAGACCAAGTTAGACACATGTCAGGGTCGATATCTTTACAGATGACTAGGATGCTGTATAGGGAAAAGAAAGCATAGAGTTTGGACTTGTTTTTGAAAAAGTATTGAACAATAGAGTTTGACCAATAAAGGCCTGTTTTATTTGTGTACAAACAACGAAACTAATTTAAGTTCCAACAGTACAATGTCTTTCTCAGAAGCATCTGATTTCAAGCTCGAATCATCCCTTCTCGCCAAGATCTCTGAACTCACAGGACAAGCCACATACTATGCTTGGGCCAGGAGGATAGAAGCACTTTTCAGATCCCTGGATCTTTCTGGTTTTATTACAGATAACTCCAACATCTCTTCTACTCTTGATGTAGCTGCTACAGAAGTTAGTAGCTGGAAGAAATTGGATCATAAAGCTCTTTCATACCTTGTTTTCACCTCTGTGCAAAATCTAGCCAATGAAGCAGGAGTGGAGCACCATTCTGAGAGAGTTGTGACTGAAGAAGCCAAAGATGGGAAAGATGAACAAACCAAACAGGTTTACTATTCCCTCTGCTTTGATTACTGGGAACAGATGAGGAAGACCTTTGCCAATAGAGGAATTGCAGGACAGTTTTTGTCTTTCACTAAAATCCTTCATACCAAAATCCACGAAAGAACTGCCAGTGATGACATTGCAAAGATCAAGATCCACTTCCAAGAGATGGTGAATTCAGGATCCAGATTTTCTGAGAACCATAAGGCTATGTTAATCATGGCCCAACTTCCTGATTCCTTCGACAATCTCCAATCTACCCTCATCCAAACCCTTGACACTGCCAACTTCAATGTCAAGACAGTCACAGCCGCTGTACTCAGAGAATGTGATATCCGTGCTGGACATGCCCAACCTTTAGCTGCTCGTATCACCAAGGTACAAAACTCTTCTTCCTCCCATACTAATGTTATTTGGAATGGTCCACCAAAGAAACAGTGGAAGAAACAAAATACCTCTCCATGGGACCAACAATCCGAAGGGTCATCTTCTACACCACAAAAGCAGAAGAACCCCACTAAAAGTAACAAGAAACAATGGTACAAAAAGAGGAAAGATGATAAGAAGCAGAAGAAAGGAAAAGGAAAGGCTACTGAAGTCATTGCAAATACGATGATCGTCAAACCAACCTATGTGTCTATCGAAGAAACAGCCTTCTATGGACACATCGAAAGAGATTTTGATACCACTCTCCTAGGAAGGATGAGTGAGACCCCCCATAGCGCTTTCATCAAACCTATACCCAATGAAGTTACCTTCAATTCAGACATCGCAGAACACGGTTGGGATGGTCCTTCAGATGCCATGGATATCTCTCTAGACATACAGCCCTTTCTCAGATGCAGGAATTCCTTCACTTTCTAGAGAATCTCCTGCAGACACTCCCCCCACAGGTAGAAAGACAACCAGAAAAGCGATGAAGAAGAAGACTACCTTCACAGTTGGAGGATTAGTTATGGGTAAAGCTCTTCCTGGCATTCCCACCTCTGTCATATCCTGTCCATCTCTGACACTCCAGATGCAACTCTGGCTCATTCACCCATGAACTCTGGAGTGATCTCACTCATAATGCAACTCCACTCCTCTGGACTTCCAATACGTACTTCTCATCACCTCTGTTTCCTTTTCCATACTAGTATATATTTCATACCTGTGCATCGCTTAGAGCACAGCTCCAGTTCTCGTACCTATCTGACTCCACTTTGGTTATTATGTTCCCGCTTCCATCTTTGTCATTCTCCATCTTACTCAGTATTTAGTCATTCTCCGTTTTACTAATCTGCTCCACTTCAATTACAAATCTGATTTTCCTCCAACTATATATACTCTGTAGATACCTCCTGTACCCCTCAGTCTGAATATTAACGTTCTATCATTTCCCTCTGACTCACCTCCGACCTCTGAAAGGCCTTGATGGTCTTACCCTCCTGTCTTCACTCCAGACTTGACCCAGTGTCAGTCCACTGCTCTACCTCCGATCTCCACTCCTTTGAAATCCAGGGACAGACTATGACAAGGGTGCACCACATACGGTGAAGCCAAGTCCCGTCCACTTTAACTCTGGAGTTCCAGAGTTATGACCTCTGAGTCAGCACGGACTCTAACAGCCTCAGAGCTTCCACTTTCATCAAAAGTGAGATCCCCTTGGGATTTTTATGAACCCATAAACTTAGCCAAACAACACACAAAGCATCATGTAACCTGTATGCAACTGCATACACCTCCTAAACAGAGAGACAATGTAGTGTTCCCAACTAATGAATCTTATATCTCTTCTTTGCTGTATACAGTTGGAACTCAGGCAAATGACCAAACTCAAGAATGTTGGATGATCGATAGTGGTTGTACAGACCACATATCTCCTTACTTGGACAATTTTGCTCATCTTGGATCAAACACCAGATCAGCTACAGTCACCAATGGGTCCTCTACAACTCTCCACAGACCAGGCACTGTTATCATCCATCCAAACGATCTACCACTCTTCATTCTCCATAATGTTTGGTATGCACCTCACACCGCCCACAGACTTCTGTCTGTACCAACATTGACGTCAAATGGCTATAAATGCAATGTTGAAGGTGACAAAACCGTAATTTTGAACAGCAATGATTCTCCAGTAATACAGGCCACTGCTTTATTTCCAGAGAACAACCTGCATTGGTTTCAGTCATCTCTGATTACTCCAGGGCAGATTGCATCATTTATGAAGAAAGATTCTTTTTCAATATGGCATCTCTGCATGGGACACTGTTCGAAGAACACTCTTCGACACTTATCTTCCCACTCTACTGGTGCTCCTACCATTATCCTCTCTGCATTCAATACCCCTTGTAAAGGTTGTGCTGAAGGAAAGATGATGGATCGGTCATTTGGATCATCTTCCAAGTGTTCAGCTCATCCTCTTGCCCTTCTTCACACAGACCTTATGGGACCCTTTCCTACCAAATCTAGATCCAGGAAACATTATGTCCTAACATGCATTGATGACTACTCTGGCTTTGCAACTTTAGCTTTCCTCTGGGAGAAATCCCAGACATTTCAACACATCAAGGCGATTTTTACTTTTCTCAAGACACAACTCGATCTTCACATCCAGTCTGTACATGAAACGAGACGATGCGTCGAAGGTTGAACCTCAAACCTCAAAGGCAAAGTCTTCCCTTATGACGGGGTATCTGCGGATTAAAAGGGGAGTGACCTTTGACACCAAGTCAAAGGCCATCGGAGGACGCCAAGTCCTTCTGGGAACACAACTGAGGGAAAAGAAAGAGCACCGTTTATCCTCCGGCTACGAGTGTAAATGATAAAGAATATTACCCAGTAGCCCCTCAGAATATCCTAAGGGGGTCCAGCCTAAAAGAAAATATCCTGGGCGAATAAATTCCAAATAGCTAAGACTGGGGAACCAGTCTTACAGGAGTACACTACTTAAATACTGTATCGTATCGTGCATGGACCATGCCATGCGTATCCTGAGTGTCCAATGAGAAATAAGAGAAATGGAATCGTACCATTGGCCGTATCATCGGGCCGGTATGCTATCTGAGAGTCATCCACCATTCACTGGATGGGGATCAAAGAGAAGAGAAGAGAAGAGAGGAAATAGAAACGTGTCCATGGAGATAAGAGATCTCCGAATCTCGTGTGAAAGTCTATAAGTCCAAAAGAAGGGTTATTCCCAAAGAGATGGCCACCAGGTGTTACGCGGGTGCGGAACAAAGACTTCACTCAAGATCCTTTCGTACTCGTAGTGTCAGCGACGACTAGGAGCAGAGTATTGCCTATCGCTCGATAGAGAGAAGGCGTCAATAAAGAGACGGAGAACTGGAAGGGCTTAGCGCAGGAGGTAAGTCGAGCGACCTTCTTCAGGAGCGAAGACTTTGCAGCAGAAGTGCGTAGAATTAGCTGAAGAGCTATTCTACTACATCGACGGGTATTTATACTAAAAGGTACAAATAGAGACAAATAGTCCAAAGAAGAGAGTAACAAGACGCGTTGCGTCGCGTGTATAGTAAAAGGAAATCAACGAAGGACGCGTAAAAGGAAACATACGCATAAAAGGAAATGCGGGGTTCCGTATCCAAGAAAGGAATCGGGTGTCCGTGTCCAAGGTAAGAATGCGGAGAGCCGCTAAGTAAAGAGGAATAAATGGGACTTCCCGGTAGGAACAAGTCAGAAGTCCGGGGGTATCCGTAAACGTGGGAAACGGCGGTGTTCCCGTGTGAAGTCTGAAGGGGGCGACCTAGAAGTCGTGGTATACAGGGTCTAGTTGACCGCTGTCAACGATCTCCCAAAGGAGGTCTCTATACGCCGTGGAAGAAAGGTCAAACCAAGAGCGATCATAATGATGAGTAGGAAAGAAAAACGTATCCATGTCCGTAGGCTCTTCACCAGAGAGCTGTCTCCAAATGATTTCGACGTCTCGTTCCCAAGTATCTTCGAAATCCGTAACATTAGCTCCCTCGTCGGAAGAATGATTCACCGAATCATTATCTTCAGATGTGCTCGTCGTCGAAGTCTGGGAGAGCATCATCATCAATAGGTCGTCGGGTCCGGTGAGGGTGGCGTCGTCGGTCGACTGGGCAATTTCGGGAGAAATGTCCAGGGGAGGTTCGAAGGCAGTGGGTGCATCGGTAGTGGGGGCATCCGGGTTGAAGGTGTCCGGTAGACCCGCAACGATAGCAAGAACGGAGTCGAGAAACTCGTCGGGGGACGGGAGGGGGGACGGGGACCGGGGATTGGGAAGGGGAGGAGACCGGCTCCGTGAGTTCAGCGAGGGTTGTGAGAAATTCTCTAACCTCATTAAGGTCGAGTTCGACAACCAGAGGGGATGGCTGAAGACGTGTTCCGGGTCCAGTAGATCCCAAATCGGACGCATCCGGTCCAGGCGTGGGTCGTCGGGGAAGAGGTTGGCGGTTGGGAGAATATGGGGGAGGGGCGGCATCATGAGAGGGTAGGGAAGCATCGTCCAGCTCACCAGGTCGGATGGGGTAGGTTGGGACAGGGGCGGGTAGAGGAGCTCTGGTAATGGGGTAGAGACACGTAGTTCGTCCCAGAGAGTGGTTCGAAGGGAGCTCAGAGGTTGTGATATAGTCCCGTCGTTGGAGAGGGGAGAGGCTGATGAGGGTGGTACGAAGGAGGGGTTGGACGTGGTTGGAGGGGAGGAGGTGAATGATGGTTCCAAAGCCAATGTGGTCAAGGGCATCGAGTATAATCCCTCCGGTACCCTGTAAGGAATAGGAGAGGGCTGCCGCCCACGATTCTCCGAGTTGGATGGGAGACCGTTGTTGGATCTCCGACGAGAGGATAGTATTCCTAAACGCCTGGAGGAGGAAGGGGAGGATCGTCGTGTTGGATGATAAGGGGAGGTCCGCGAGTGGGAGAGCAAGTGGCAGTGAAGCGATGATCGCGGCATAGAATACGTTTCGATGGAAACGTGGAAGTCTTTCTAAGTAAAGGGGAACTGGATCAAGAGTGCGAAGTAAGGCGTCGAGGGGAATTTCCAGGTACGCCTGTGGGTTGTCTGTCATAGGAGGGGAAGGAGAGAGAGAGAGGTGAGAAGACGAGGAACGGGAGCGGAATGACTCAAGAATCGTTCCAACCGTCCGCCTCAGCCATCCAGCCAGAGTAGGTGGTGCCAGTGGAATAGCGGAGGACAGGGGTGGTGACGTCGTGGGGGGAGACGATTCCGACTGAGATCCCGTGAGGGGTGACGTGGGCGACAAAGAAGAGGGAGTCACGGGAATATTGAACTTTGAGGGCGATGGCGAAGATGCAGTAGAAGAAGAGAACAGTGAGGGCGGAAAAGACGAGGAAAACGATGAGGGGAAAGGTGATTTCGGTCATGCAGGAGGTGGGCGAGATGGGGGAAAAGCCTTGGGGCGAGAGGCTTTATATAGGTTGAGGAGGGTCTTGGCGTGTACCAAATTGGACGGCGGTTCCCACGTATTGTCGGAGGAAGGATAGCCTTTCCATTTGATAAGGAACTGCGGATTCCGAGCGGAACCCCGATGTCCCACGATAGCTTCGACTTCGTATTCTTCTTCTGATCCGAGAAGATCCGGTGGCGGGCGTGAGAACGAGGGGCCGTGTTCATCGGTTTCCCGATAAGGGGAGAGAATGGAGGCATGGAAGACGTCGTGGATTTTCCATGTGGGGGGGAGTTTGAGGCGATAGGAGACGGGAGAGAGCACCTGAGTAATCTCGAAGGGTCCTTCGTGTCGAGGGGCAAGTTTTCGGGAGTGATAGCCAAGTTTAAGGTTCTTGTTGTCGAGCCAGACTTTCTGACCGACCTTCCAAGGGGTAAACTTGGTGGTAATGCGGGATTTCATATCGTCCTGTGCCTTCTGATGGGCGGCCAGGGCTTCTGTTCGTGCTTCATCGAGTTTAGAAAGGTGTTGTTTGGTGGCGGGGACGAAGGTGGTTCGTGAGAGTGAGGGATATGCACGGGGTTCATAGCCATACATGAGGGAAAATGGCGATTGGTTGGTGACAGAGTGGACGTTCGAGTTGTGGGAGAATTCGGCCATAGGAAGGAGAGAAGCCCAAGTTGTGGGTTTTCCTTCGCAGAAGATCCGAAGATAGGTTTCAAGTTCCTGATTTACTCGTTCCGTCTCGCCGTCGGTTTGAGGATGGTATGCGGTGGAGAGGGCGAGGTCGTAGTTTAAGAGACGGGCGAGTTCTCTAGCGAACGCGGAGGCGAACTGAGGGCCTCGGTCGGAGATCAGCTTGTCGTGAAGGCCGAATCGTGGGAAAACCTGGGAAAAGAAAAGGGAGGCGACCCCCTCGGCGGAGATAGATTTCGAACAAGGAATGTAAATTACCCCCTTTGTAAGACCATGGTCGACCACGACCATTATAGAATCATGGCCGTCGGACGTGGGAAGATCGGTGATAAGGTCCACGGAGATTTGCTGGAACGGACGGGTGGCCTTAGACGGAATAGGGGACAAGGGGGGGGTCGTGGGGTGGGTTATGACCTTGTTGGCCTGGCAGGTGGCGCAACCAGCGATAAATTTACGAGCAAAGGTAGCCATACCGGGCCACCAATAGTCGCGCCGGAGGAGGTGGAGCAGACGGAAGTAGCCGGGATGACCGGCGGCGGGCGAGTCATGGATGGACGCCACAAGTTCCTTCCGAGCAGAATCGGGAATATAGAGTCGACCTTGGAAGAAGAGAGAACCCTCGTGGAATTCCCAATCGGTAGGGGAGGCGCGCGGGAAGAGAGAGGTACCGTCCTGAAGGGCGAGCAGCGCTTTTTGAACGATAGGGTCGGCGGTCGACGATTCGGCAATCTTGGTAGCGAGATCTGCGTCGAGGGCACGAATAAAGTGTTCAGGGTCAAGAAGGGTGACGTCTTGGTTGTCATCAGAGGTGTCGACAAAGTCCTTGCGAGAGAGAGCATCAGCAGGTCCCATATAGGAGCCTGGGCGGGTGTCGTAAAGGATGTCAAAGTCCTGGAGGAAGAGCATCCAGCGAGCGTGGCGGCGGGTCAATTTGCGAGGTTGCTTGAAATACGCGAGGTTCTTGTGGTCCGTGATAATCGTGACTGGGTGAGGGGTGCCACTGAGGTATTGGCGCCATTCCTCAAGGGCCTTGATGACGGCAAGAAGCTTGCGATCATAGATGTCGTAATTGCGCTCCGTCGGGGAAAACATGCAGGAGAAATACGAACAGGGGTGGAGATCCCTGTTAACGTCCTTTTGCATGAGGATGGCACCAGCGCCGGTAAGGGAGGCGTCAGTCATAACGGTAAAGGGGTGTTGGGGATCTGGCATAGAGAGAACCAGCAGGGTGAGGAACTTGTTCTTGAGGGCGGCGAAAGCCTGTTGCTGTTCGAACTTCCATTCCCAGGTGGCGGATTTCCTGGTGAGAGCAATGAGGGGAGCGGCAATGGCGGAAAAGTTCGCAATAAATTTCCGGTAGAAGTTGCAAAAACCTAGAAAAGAGCGCACGCCTTTGACAGAGGTAGGGGCGACCCAGGTCTTGATGGCGGATAGTTTGGTGGGGTCCATACGGATTTCACCCTCACCAATGATCATTCCTAGAAAGTCAACAGATTTCTGCGAAAAAGAGCACTTCTCAAGTTTGAGGTGGAGACGCAGCTCTGCCATTCGTTCGAGGACACGACGGGTTCGTTCATCGTGAAGGTCCTGGTCATCCTTGGTGTGGATCAAGAGGTCGTCCATGTAAATGATGAGCCATCCCTCGGCCATCATGTCGCCAAAGTAGTGGTCCATAAACGCCTGGAATGTGGGTGGGCCGTTGCACATGCCGAAGAACATGATGAGCGGTTCGAAGAGGCCGAATGGAGTGATGAACGCTGCCTTCCATTGGTCGCCGTCCTTGATGTGAATGTTGTTAAATCCCCAGCGAACGTCCATCTTGGTGAAGATGTTGGAGCCGCGAAGTTTATCCATGAGATCCGGGATAAGGGGAAGAGGGTAAGCATTCTTGACGGTATGTTCGTTAAGGTACCGATAGTCTTGGCAGGGTCGGAGCTTTCCGTCCTTCTTAGCAACAAAAAAGAAGGGGGCGGCCTGAGGGGACTTGGATGGGCGAATAGTCCCTTTAGCAAGATGTTCCTCGATGAACTCTTTGCAAGCGGTGGTTTCGGCGGGGTTGAGGGAATATGGCTTTGCTTTTCGTGGAGCGAACGAGTCCTTGAGCTCGATGGCATGGTCAAAGTCTCTGGATGGAGGAATAAAACCTTCCTCCGGTTCGTCGAAGACCTTCTTGAAGTCCTTGAAAACGTCGGGCAGCACTACCTGTGCGGCCTTCTTCTGCGCAGCAATGGTGGTGGACAGAGTAACCTTCCGGATCACCTCCGGTAGGAGTCCAGCCTCGCAGGCTTTTCGTTGGATTCGGCGTTTGAAGGCTCGCTGCCTTGCGTCGTAGTTAGCCCGGGTTTCGTGGTCCGGGTTCTTGTCCATAAATCAAATAAGGTAGGCTTGCGCTTCCCTTAGCGGGTCGTCATGTCGGCAGACTTTCTGTCCGTGTTCGAATTCGATGGTCCGAGTAGTCCAGTCGATCCGCGGGTTTACCTTGGTTAGCCACGGCATTCCCAAAATGACGTTTTGGGATCCACAGTTAATCACCATGAGTTCCTGTTGATGTTCTGTGTCAGCGTAGCGCAAAGTAATGAATACCTTGTAACGGATTTCTCCAGATTTATTCTTGGTTCCATCAACGTTCTTGGCTCCGATAGGTTCGGCGAGTCGGATCATAGGGATTCGGTTTCGTACCGCGAAGTCTCTGTCAATGAAAGATCCAGTGGCTCCGGAGTCGATGAGGGCGGTGGTGGCGACGATTTCTCCTGTCCTTCCTGCATAAAGGGATA
>JBBPMU010000904.1:0-12533 GCA_038090475.1 Wakefieldia striispora | reverse complement strand
GGAGAGAGGATGACATCCTCCTTCTTAGTCTGGGTAAGTTCGAAGTGGTCTGAGGAAAGGAAATATGAAAGGGGAAATCATATGATACAAAGATCATGTATCTTGAGTCATAGTCTGTGAGTCAATGGGAAAAGAAGATAAGGAGGTTGCTGGGCCAATGGCATAAGAAGAGCAGAAGATAACATATCAGCCAATCGGCAAGTGCCAGAGTGGTCACATGTGTCAGATCATGTGACTGAATGAAGTTTATACTGACATAGGAGCATACCAAAAGAGGAACGTCACATGACTTCAGAAATACATGTTGGTGCCTGTCTTCAAGGGCTGAGCATAGCGAAGAGTGTTAGTGAGGTAAAAAAGTTCGAAATAAGTATGGTGTTCATAACACAAGCTTCTCCTGACCACCACCAGATCTTCTCAGATCAGAAGAAGAATATGAAGTCGAAGCCATCATGGGACATCAGGGTTCCACATGGAATCTGCAGTTCCTTATCAAATGGAAAGGCTATCCTTCATTCAACAATATGTGGGAACCACCATCCAATTTGGTACACACCAAGACTCTCCTCAACCTATATAAAGCCTCCTGCCTGAAGTATTTTCCCCCATCTCGCATCCCACCTACATGATTGAAATCACCCTCTCCCTTGTCATATTCCTCATCTTCTCCACCCTCACCCTCTTCATCCTTTACTCCACCTTCAAACTCACCAAAAAGCTTCAATATTCCTATGATGCCCTCTTCCTTGTCATCCAAGTTACCCCCCATGGAATCTCAGTCGGAATTGTCTCCCCCCATGACGTCAACACCCCCATACTTTGCTACTCCACCGGTGCCACCTACTCTGGCTGGATGGCTGAGGTGGACAGTTGGAATGATTCTTGAGTCTTTCCATCCTCATTCTTGTTTTTCCTCTTTGTCATTAACTCCTTCTCCTATGCCCACTACCCCTCCTCCTTCCCCATCTGTGTACCTCAAAATCCCTCTGGATGCACTACTTTCCACTCTGGACCCTATTCCCATTTTTCTAGATAGACTTTCATGTTTCCATCAAAACATCTTCTATGCTGCAGTCATCCCCTCCCCACCATTGTCTCTCATGCTCTTGTGTCTTCCCCTATCCTCTGAATCACCAGCGATCCCCATCCTCCTCCAGGCATTCCACAACTTGCT
Organism: Wakefieldia striispora; assembly: GCA_038090475.1. Taxonomy (NCBI): domain Eukaryota; kingdom Fungi; phylum Basidiomycota; class Agaricomycetes; order Agaricales; family Hymenogastraceae; genus Wakefieldia; species Wakefieldia striispora. The sequence goes on along the minus strand of JBBPMU010000904.1, from coordinate 11,359 downwards.
CCTCTCGTCAGAAATACAACCCTGATCTCCAATCCAGCTTGGATAATCTTGGGTGGCAGCTGTTACACTCGACCCTGAGTTGTACATAACTCCATCAACAATGGGTTCTTCTGGAGTCGCTGGAGCACAGTGAGGCCAGGCAGAGTCTCAACAATGTTGAGACCAACCAGGAGGAATGCTAAGACTCCTGGCATTAAGGAGGTGTCATAGGGGCACACCAGTATGACAACCAACCTGAAGGTTGAAGGGTGACTTACATAGAACTACTAACTGATGGAGCAGCCAACCCATCAGAGAGGAGCCACTTCTCAGGGAGAAATGCATAGAATTAGCTGGGGATTTTACTACATGTTTGTGAGTTTATATACTATAGGGGTATCCTAATCGGGATAACATGTATAAGGAAATTAACAAGATGTGTTGTGTCATGTATTGTACAAGGGAATCAACAAAGGATGCATAAAAGGAAACATACATGTAAAAGGAAATGTCTGAAAGGAGAAGACAGAACTCCGAGAGATAAAAGGAGACAGGGGACATGAGTCAGAAAGAGTCATGTTGGGGAACTGAAACAAGCCTTAAATGATGAGCTTGTTAAAGTGTAGAAGGTAGAGGATTGTGAAGAGTGCTCAAGGTTTTGAAAGCAAAAACACCAAGAGAACTTGATTGGAGTTCTCTGGTCATGTCATTGGAGTTTATATACTACAGGCCAGCTGTATGTATGTGTTTGTATCCAATGATAAGAAGATAAGAGGTTGTTCTGCCATTGGCTAGAACATCATGGAATATGAAAGAATATACATTGCCCTGATGCTGTGTAGCATGAGGCATGTGGTAGAATGGAAGAGAAGCATAAGCAGAAATGAAAAGAAGCATAGAAGTAGATGGTAATTAAAATAAGAAGCTTAAATGTGGCAGCCAATAGGATCTTGTCCTTTGGACAGCCTTGACATGAGGCGCATGATCTAGAACAATTGCTGCTATGGGTTGAATAGTGTGCTAGAGAAAGGGGTAACATATGTCTTAGATGAAAAAGTGTGGAGTTCTGAAGGGAGAAAAATAGCATTTGTAATAGGAACACAGATGAGGTGGTGTCCTCGAGGCAGGAGGGTGGAGTTCCTATGGATAAAAGAAGAAACACAAGCTGGGCTGAAAGGAGAAGTCCAAAAGTAAAGGCATAGCCAGCTTGGAAGGTGTTACGAATCCGTAACCTTTTTCTCTGAACAAGACGCTTTACTTATTCTTCCTCCTTTTCACTTTGAACAGACAATTACCTCCTCGCTACAGAGCGTCCTTGAAGACCTCTGCTAACATGTACTTCGAACCACGTGACTTCACGTGACTTACTGGTACGCTCCTGCCACAGTATAATTTCTTTCATCACGTGATCTGTGGCACGTGATCACTTAGTGGCACTTGCCGATTCCTGACAGACGGGACTTTCCATGGCAGTATATAAATTCCTTTCAGACCACGTGATCTGCCACATGTGAGTCGACCTTCGACCTACTTAGGTCAGCCAGACATCGGACCGGAGATTTCATTCTAGACTTTGGGGCTTATCTTTGACCGTCAACCCCGCGGATACTTTCGGACTTCTCTTCTCCTATCTTTCCCTTTGACTCAGCAGGATTACGAGTATTCCCGATCGTGATCGTATCGGAAGACACATGCCACGGAGAGCTGTGTACGTTTCCCTTCTTATCTCTCTCTTACTCATCGGACATGACACAAGATACGCTGCCATCGGGCGGTATGACATTTGTATTACCATACAAGGTATTCGCACAGCTTGGTCTGTGCACGGACTCTTGTAGTATAAATACTGTAGAGGATTCGACTGGAAACCCCAGTCTTATCCATTTGATCATAGGTTGCCAAGGCCTTTGGTTTTAGGATTACTCACCGCTTGCCGGCCACTTGGTACTCCCCTTCTCGTCCATACCTTTCAATCTATCTACTTCTCCTTTTCTACTCGTTCGACGTCGGATACAATTCCCCTATCGACAAAGGGAAGTTCTTGCCACAAGGACTTGGAAGAATTACGATACAACCTTAACCTCAGGGTTAGGGTTACGATTCAACCTTCGATTGTTCTATCTCGTTTCAGAAGGTTCCTTTGGTGCATGTGTGGTATCAGCAGTGGTAAGTCTTGAGTTGCAAGGAGTCACATGGTTGGTCATGTGACAAGTCATGTGACAAGGAGGTCAGGTGATCAGACATCCAAGTGTTCAGTGACAAGAGTTGAGGTCACATGATAGGAAGGTTATGTGATAAGCCATAGAGATGGGTCACAAGGGTATTTGAGGTCCCATGATGTAGCAGCAAAGCATTCTAGAGAAAGATAGGGGGCGAAACAAAAAGAAAAAGACAGCCACATCTTTGAGTGGTCCAGTGGCATGGGAAGTAGATGAAACGAGACAGAATCGTCGAAGGTTGAACCTCAAACCTCAAAGGCAAAGTCTTCCCTAATGACAGGGTATCTGCGAATATCCTCGCGATACAAAGTCAATGAGGGGAACCTTGACACAAAGTCAAAGGCTTGTCAGGACACGAAGTCTCTGACGGATTCTAACGAATGAGTAAAGAGAAGAAGCGCTGTTTATACTCCGGCTACGAGTGTATGAGTAAGAGAGAGTTTCCCAGTAGCCCCTCAGAATTCCTAAGGGGGTCTCACCTAAAAGAGAATCACCTGGGGATGAAATTCCAAATAGCAAAGACTGGGGTTACCAGTTGATGCATCCCTACTATATATACATGTTGCACTCTGCACACGGACCATCTATCGTAAAAGGAAAATACTAAATATGGTCATCGGCCGTATCATTGGACCAGTATCCTATCTGAGGGTCTTCTGCCATTCGCTGGATGGGGATCAAAGAGAAGAGAAGAAGTGAAACGTGTCCATGGAGATAAGAGATCTCTGAATCTCGATAAGTCCAAAAGGGGTTATTCCCAAGGAGAGGGCCGCCGGGAATAAGTCTGAAGTCTTGACCGATGGCCAATCGGCAAATGCCGCAAAGTGGTCATGTGCTCCAGATCACGTGACGAAGGAAGTTATACTGGAGTAGGAGCGTACCAAAAGTAAAACGTCATGTGACGTCGAGTCACATGATCCGCAAAGTACAGGTAAACGGCTTTCTTCAGTCAGATCGCCACAAGAAAATGGTTCTAAGGTAAAAGTTGAAAAGTGTCAGTGTAAAAGTAGCATCTTTCAGGAATAAAGTATAGGGTTCGTAACAGTAGACAGTTTTCTTAGAAAACCATAACAGCAGCCCTCTCCTATTCCTTACAGGGTACCAGAGGCCTTATACTTGATGGCCTACACACCATCGGATTTGGACATTTCCTATCTGCCCTCCCCACCAACAACCTTCAACCCCTCCTCTGCACCACACTCATCGGTCTTTCTCCCCTTGAGCAACAGGACTATATCTCATCCAATGAGCTCCCTCAGAACCACCCTATAGGACGATTCACTTGTCTCTACCCTGTTGCCCGACCTACGTATACTATCTGCTGAAACAACCAAACCTTTACAGGTAGCGGTTGCTCGCACAGAAGGACAATAAGGGTGAGTCTTCAGAACTAGAGGTGTGGGGAATCTCCAGAAGGACAAGACTGGGTCCTTCTGTGAGCTGGGGGCATCCCTAAAGAGATGGAGCTACCCAACTCTCTTGTCTCTCGTACGAGGATACGAGGTTCAACTGTTAATGCAGCGGGTGGAAGGCCTGGGCAAAGTCGAGGCAGAGGTTATAGGTCGAGTGGTGAGGAGGTATAACTCACTGCTCTGATGATCAAGGAGATTTGGCTGAAGTGGAAGGCAATGGAGTAGTCGAGGACGAGTACGTCAATTGACTGGTTGAGGGGATCGACTGTATGTGTCCCCTCTTATATACATATGTGAGGTTCTTATCTACCAATGAGAATGGAGAGATAAGAACAATAAGAGATAAGGATGAGTCATAGGAAATGACTAAAGATACGGTCTTGTCGTATCGTATCCTTATCGTCCAATAGCGTAAAGGACTCTTATCTCACTATCATCTGAAATGAATAATATGATAGTGACTCACCTCGGTTCTAGAACCGGTATCAATCTAGATATAAATCTAGATTGGTCTAGATCATATGATGTATGAAAGACGAAGTCTGAAGTTAGAAACGTCATATGTCCGATATGAGATCTTCATTGAAGTCTCATCTCTCAACAATCCCTTATATACTATTCTACTGTTTGTACATGTGTATGGTAAATCTAGAGATGCACTGTGCTATGGAATGTTCTATTGTATTCTAGCCTATGGCATTAACTGCTCTGTGCACTGCCAAGATAAGAGGTGGTAACACTATTGGTAGACTGTGAGTCATAGATAAGCATAGCCTTAGGGTAGAGGGCATGTGTGCATGCGTGTTTTGGCCATGAGGTGTGTCAAGGTGAAACAGGGTTGTGGGTTGGAGGCAGTGTGGTGGGCATGTGTGGCAGTGGAGTCTAGACTGGGTTAAGGGTTGGTGGTCTAGACTGTGTCTGGGTCTGAGGGACTAGTTGCGGGTGTGAGGGGAATATTGTTACAGATATCGAAGATACTTGGGAACAAGATGTCGAAACCATCTGGAGACAACTCCTTGGTGAAGAAGAGACGGACATGGATACGTTTTTCTTTCCTACTCATTCATATGATCGCTATTGGTTTGACCTTTCCTCCACGGCATATAGAGACCTCACTTGGGAGATCATCGATAGTGATCAGTACGATCCACTTTATCATGACTTCTAGGTTATCCTTCAGACTTCGCACGGGAACACCGCCATTTCCCACGTTTACGGATGCCCCCAGACTTCTGACTCACTTCTACCGGGAAGTCCCTTTTATCTCTTTTCCTCTTTTACTTAGCGGCTCTCCACTTCTCCTTTTGGACACGGGACTCCGATTCCTTTCTTGGACATGGGACTCCGCATTTCCTTTTACGCGTATGTTTCCTTTTACGCGTCCTTCGTTGATTCCCTTTTACGATACACACGATGCGACACATCTTGTTGATTTCCTTTTACGTGTCGTCCCTTTATGGTAACCCCCCTAGTATATAAAGGGTCGACTTGTAGTAGATAGCTCTTCAGCTAATTCTATGCATTTCTGCCTGCAAAGTCTTCGCTCCTGACGAAGGTTGCTCAACTTACCTCCTGCGCTAAGCCCTTCCAGTCTTCTGCCTCTCTGTTGCTTACGGGCTTCTCTCTTACAAGCGATAGCCAATACTCTGCTCCTAGTCGTCGCTGACACTACAAGTACGAAAGGATCTCGAGTGAAGTCTTTGTTCCGCACCCATGTAACAAATATGGGCTATCTATATGAGCAGGGGTATTAGGCTCATAGAGGGCTCAGGTAATTAGGGAAAAATATGAAAAAATAGAGGAAAAATAGGGGGAGATATTATGGTTGTTACACCTGTCCCCATCCCTACCTACACTATCCAACCTGATGAGTTGGATGCCACTACCATACCCTCTGCTGATGCTGCCCCTCCCCCATATACTTCCCACCACCAACCTCTTCCCCAACAACCCATGCCTGGACCAGATGCACCCCATCTGAGATCTCCTGGACCCAGACCACATCTTTGAACATCCCCTACACTCACCCTTGACGAGGTTAGACAATTCCTTACTACCCTTGCTGAGCTCACTGAGCCCACCACTGCTCCCTCCTCCCCCAGGCCAGTCCCCATCCCCCCTCCCATCTACTGACAAGTTCCTCACCACCATTCTTGCTATTGTTGCAGCTTCTGTTACGAACCCTATACTTTATTCCTGAAGAACGCTACCTTTTTTACTGACACTTTTAACTTTTTACCTAGAACTCTCTTTCTTGCGGCAATCCGATTGAAGAACGCTGTTTACCTGTACTTCGAAGATCACGTGACTCGATGTCACCTGATGTTTTCCTTTTGGTATGCTCCTGCAACAGTATAATTCCCTTCGTCACGTGATCTGTTGCACGTGACCACTCTGCGGCACTTGCCGATTGCCGTCGGTCGAGACCTTCAGACTTATTCCCGGTGGCACCTCTTTGGGAATAACCCTTTTTGGACATATTGACTTTCTTATCTCTTAGTCATTTCCTCTTACAAGAATACCCGATCGTGATCGTATTGGAAGGCACATGCCATAGAGAGCTGTGCATCTTACTCATTTCCTTTTACTCATGATACGTTTCCATCAGACAGACATTACCATACGCGGATTACCAGGTCTTACACCTGAAGGGCATTTGCCATACTTAGTATTTCCTTTCTCGATCTCATGGTCTGTGCGCACTTCGCCAGACATATATAAGTAGTGTACCATGTAGACTGGTTTCTCCAGTCTTAGCTATTTTGAAATCATACCCAGGTGGTTATCGTTTAGGCTGGACCCCCTTAGGATCTTCTGAGGGGCTTACTGGGAAGCTCTTTATCATCTACACTCCTAGCCAGAGGATAAACCGGCGCTCTATCTTTTCGCCTCTCTAATTCGACGATACCAGTTGGACCGAAGACTTCGCCTTTGAGGTTCTAGGATTCAACCTTCGACTTTTTCGTCTCGTTTCAGCTCCCTTGGACATCTCCAATCCAGATGCCCCCATTACCGATGTACCCACTGCCTTCATACATCCCCCAGACACCTCTCTTGGAACTGCCCTGTTGACTGAGAATGCTACCCTCTCCAGACCCAATGATTTATTGGTGATGATGCTCAGCCAGACTTTGACAACAAGCACATCTGAAGATAATGATTTGGTGAATCATTCTTCTGAGCAGGGATCTAATGTTATAGATTTTGAAGATACCTGGGAATGCAACTCCAAAATCATTTGGAGACAACTCCTCAGAGAAGACAATATGGACATGGATATGTTTTTCCTTCCTACTCATCATTATGATCGCACTTGGTTTGATGTTTCCTCCACAGCTTATAGAGACCTCACTTGGGAGATCATTGATGCTGGTCAATATGACCCATTAATCCATGACTTCTAGGTTTATCCTTCAGACTTCCCACGGGAACCCACCATTTCCCACATTTACAGATGCCCAAACTTCTGACTCATTTCATTCAGGAAGTCCCATTTATCTCTTTCCTTTTATATCAAGTAGAACTCCACTTCTCCTTTTGGACACAGAACTCCACTTCTCCTTTTGGACATGGGACTCTGTATTTCATCTTATGTGTATGTTTCCTTTTATGCATCATTCATTGATTCCCTTTTATAATACATGTGATGTGATGCATCTTGTTGATTTCCTTATAAGAGGGCAAGGTCATAGTTTAGAAGTCGGGTGAGTTCTCTGGAAAACACTGAGGTGAATTGAGGGCCACAATCAGAGATGAGTTTGTCATGGAGGCCAAAATGAGGGAAAACATGGCTGAAAAAGAGAGAGGCCATGCCCTCTGCAGTAATATTTTTTGAACAAGGGATGTAAATTACCCCCTTAGTAAGACCATGGTTGACCATGACCATAATAGAATCATGGCCATCTGATAGGGGAAGATCAGTGATGAGATCTGTCATATCCCGTATACCTGAGTCAACTCCGATGCCACGTGCACCCATTTCCAAATACCTCTGGCCCCTCTGAATGACACTTAGTCATATCGAGGTTATCCTTCCCTTCACAACTCTCGGAGTTGGCGTTATGCTACCCTCAGACTTAGTACATTACTCTTGGACCTTTTCCGTTCTATCTCCATTCTTGTTCCTGTGCCTTCGCTTATGCTCTCCACTTTGGTTTCCTCATGTACCTGGTGCTGTGCCAGTTATTACTTCCCCGTCCTCCGTCTTACTCAGTACTTACCAATCCTGTTCTTACTCATCCTCCTGCTCCGATTAGTAATCCTCTTTCTCCAAGTATAAAAATCTGTAGATACTCTCATGTATTCTTTAGTTTGAATATCATCTTGAACATCAACTCAAATCCAACCCTCAGTACCTCCGGAGATCTTGATGATCTCGCTCCCATCCATAGTCCTCCTTCGGACCTGCCTCTCGCACCTACTCTCACACTTAGGCTTTGTCCAGAATGCGCCAGATTACCAAAACTTACTTCGGCTACTCACCACAACTTCGCTTGAGGTGCCATGTGTGGGAAGCGCCAGACTCCAACAGTGACCATGACATGCATGACATATGCATACATACAGAATACAAAAGTATCATATAAGAGATGCATACATTGGTTGGTACACTACTACCTGTTTGCCTGGTCGTTATCATAGTCCTTCTTCGCTTGAATTTCAGCCAGTGTATTTTGAATCCACAAATCGTGTGATGGCACATCAAACTTGAGAAAAAATCTGACCCTCATTTTATTCTGGGGGTCACTCATGTAGTTTGCAAGGTTGTTATTCTCAGACGGAGTGAGATTGAAGGTCATGAGGGCTTCTGCGGCCTGATTGATATAATCGTCATCTATGGATCTAAATGAGTTAGGTGGTGGAGCAGGTGACTGCATCTGGGGCAAGCCCAATGAGGCAAGAGTGATGGGCTGCAACATTGCAGGGCCCACATTGTCCAAGAAAGCGGACAGCTTCTGCATTGCCTCCGCTCCACTGGCCTGGGCTTGTGCTGAAGCAGACACTGGGCAAGAGTGTTTCACCAAACTTGTTGTCCCAGCCTGTGATCCAACCATGCTATCGGCCTTTCTCTTCCTTTCAGACACAGTCTGAGAACTGGCAACACTGTCTGCTGTTTGGCTCTGACTAATGCTGGTCATCATACCAGTTGACACCACAGAGACAGTGGATTGTGGGGGGTGGGAAAGATACGAAGATGGTGTGGATGGTGGGATAGAATTTGGATCTGAGAAGACAATGGATGGTGCTGGTGTGGGGGAGGCCAAACCTGTTATGATTCCATCATTCTTTATCGAACTTTTACTTGACGAACCACTTCACTATGCTCAACCCTCGAAGGCGAGCACAACATGTAATTCCTGTCATGTGACTCTTTCACACGATCACGTGACATTCCCCTTTTGGTACGCTCCTATGTCAGTATAAACTTCTTTCTGTCACGTGATCTGACACACGTGACCACCTGCAGCACTTGCCGATTGGCTGATAACTTATCTTCTGCTCTTCTTTTGCCATTGGCCCAGCACTCTCCTTTACTTCCTTTCCCATTGACTCATAGACACTTACTCGAAGATACGCAATCCTCGCATCGTATGATCCTCTTACTCTTTTTCTCATTGGATGATAGCCTACGCACTGCATGGTCTGTGCATGTCACTTAGAAGTATTTAAACCCATGTACATACTTAGTCGACTGGTTCCCCAGTCTTATCTACTTGATCATACTTCCAAGGGTGTGATTTAAGGATAACTCCTCGACTACTTGGACTATACTCCCCTTTCAACAATTCCTCCGCTTCACGACTTCCAACTCTCTCTCCTCGCCGCGTTTGTTGCTGGTGCACCCTTAGAACCTGGCACGTTAACTTTCCTCTCTTCTCTTGGTTGTTTGAGTGCTGCTTCGCATCAAAACCTGCATCATGAACCGACATATTGGCCAACTGGCTCACGGTGCCGCTTGTGCTGTTCATGGAAGGTCGAGATGTGTTTGGACTTGGTTGCTGTGGGACGGTGAATGTGAGCTCTCTTGGGGACAGCAGAGACGAGAGGGGATATGTCAGCCCAGTAGGGCCATGGACTGTTCTTGTACTTTGCAGCTCCTGCATGCGACTGAAAAAAAAATGAGTAAACTGGACAGTATGATCTTAGGCACTCTACTTACCTTGCAAAAGTCATTCCATGCTGATTCAGTATCCTTGTCAACCACGGCCCCCTCTTTGTCATTGTAGTGAAAGCCTGATGCTCCTCTGATCTGTTTGATAAGGTTATGTTCGGCCTTCAGCTGCGAGGGAGTCAGTATTGGATCTACAATCCTGATATCAAATGTGAAAGCATACATTGCTCCATTTTCCCCAGCAGGACTGGAGCGTCTTTGGTACCCATTGAGAAGGGAACTTTCAGTTGAGTTCTAATGCGATCTTGTTGAACGTTTCGTCCTTGAAACCATCTTTAGCAGATGCATAGTGGTCGGAAAGCAGCTTGATAAATTCGTCAACTTCATCTGTGGTCCATAATGTTTGGGGCAACTTTGCAGAGTATGGCTTTTGTGATTCTTTCCCTTTGCCCTTGCCTTTGCCACCCACATCCTCAGGCTGACTACCCCTAAGGGAACGGTGGGAATGGTGGGACCTTCCTGATGACTGTGATCTGTTGGATGGCTGTGTGTTGCTTTCGGTGGTGGACATCTGGGTCATTGTAGTCGTTGCAGATATGTTTTCTTTTTCTCATTTTTTGCATGGTCTCAGTGACTGTTCACTGACCATCCAGTCACGTGATGAATGCATCTCAGAGGAAAAACATATTGTAGTTACGCGTACCCCCGTTCTCTCAATTCCCTTGTGTAATCCTCCCACATTCGTTGCACAATGAGATCCTGCTGTTCTGCTGCCATCCACCATTCAATTGTACTGACAGGACTGTCTGTGAGGACACCGGCCCTGTCATCACCCTGCGCTTCGTCCAACTGCATTTCTTCCAACCGTCATGCTTGGAATTCAGGGGTAAAAAACATATCCAGATTGAGGCGTTGGATAAAATTATGGATGGCACATAATGCTGCTGGTATATGAGCTTGATTGTCCATGGAAAATTCAGGGGGGAGACACAAGATCCGCCACTGCCATTTAAGTACTCCAAAAATGCACTCGATAACATTTCGAAGGTTGGTGTGTCAAAGGTTGAATAGTTCCTCCTTGTTTCATGGGCTGGGATATTCTGGGTATGAGCATCGCGGTTGTAGTCAACTGTTCTTACTTACCATAGGTCAGCATGTCTCCATTCCTTCAAATGGCATTGTACCCCTCGATATGGAACAAGGAGTGCGTCTGATAAGCCAAATCCAGCATCAGCAAGGAGGTATTTACCCTCAGGAATGGTCAAATCATTGGAGTGTGCGTCATTCCACATTGTTGCGTCTGCTGTCAAGCCATCCCACCCTGTTACCGTGTATATGAAGATGAGGTCGAAGTTGCAGACAAAGAGACAATTTTGTGAAAGGAACCCTTTCCTGTTCTGCATATTTTGGTGCTCCTCGATCGGCACAAATGCTTGGATATGGGTACCATCAACAGCACCAACGCAGTCATTGAAGTAGCGGAAATGGGGATCAGAGATTATCTTGGTCAATATGGGGGTATTCGCGGTCGGTAGCTTAACGTTCAACGCATAAAAGTTTCCGGATGAGAAGAAATCGAGTAGATCTTTGAAGTATCTGTGAATCATCCTTGATTATCATTATCTGATGATTTGGAA
>JBBPMU010000903.1:0-12534 GCA_038090475.1 Wakefieldia striispora | reverse complement strand
GTCAAACCTCATTCCCTTGGACAAGATGGTGTGGAAGTCCTTCTCAATTTCTGTGAGGGTGTCAGTCCAAGAGGTGACCAGAGTGGTCATGACCTTGGTGAGCCAGGCTTCAGAAAAGGTAGCCCCTCTTCCCTGGTTCATTCAGTTCAGGAGAGTGATAGCAATCTTCTTATCATTATACTTGATGTTGTTAATGGTGAAGTAAACTTTCATTGCCAACAGCCAGTGGGAGGCATCTTCACTCTTGCCAGAGAAGGGTTCTGGGCAAGCCACCTTGAGTTCGTCTTGTTGGGGGTTTGACATGCTGCTAGTGCTGGATGTGGGGGAGGGAGGACATGGGATGGGGGTGTGTTGAGAGGATGGGAGAGTCAATTGGAACTGGAGTGGGGAAAGTGCAGGAGTGGAACCAAGAGGTGAAGGGATGGGAGTATAGGAAGGGGTAACATTCAAGAGGGGCCTTGTCTAGTATCAGGGGAAGGCACTTGGGAGGATCTGGCTACTCATCGTCATGGTTGAGCAGGAGAGCAAGGGGAGTTTGTTCCAGAAGGTTGTATGGATTGGTAGGGGTTTGACCAGGGGGAAGCAGCAGGGAGTTGTTCATCATCAGAGGAGTCCTCTTTCTGAGGAGACCAATATGTGGCATAAAGTGGGTTGGATCCCATGTGTAGTAGCAGGGATCAAGGGATGAGCTAATTCTTTTGTTATGCAGGTGTGGAACAAAGACTTCACTCGAAATCCTTTTCATACTTGTAGGCCTGTGGTGCTAGGAGCAAAGTATTGATTATCACCCTTTATGGGAGAAGTCCATTAATAAAGAGAAAAGAGCTGAAAGGGCTTAGCGCGATTGGTAGTTGAGCAACCTTTGTCAGGAGCGAAGACTTTGTAGGCAGAAATGCATAGAATTAGCTGAGGAGCTAACTATGACAGGACAGCCCTTTATATACTAGAGGGGTTATCATAAAGGGATAGTCTGAATAAGGGAATCAACAAGACACATCACATCACATGTATCGTAAAAGGAGATCAATGAACGACCCATAAAGGGGAACATATGTGTAAAAGGAAATGCAGAGTCCCATGTCCAAGAAAGGGATTGGAGTCTTGCGTCCATAAGGAGCAACAGAGTTCTGCTAGGTATAAAACAAAAAGAGATAAATGGGACTTCCCAATAGAAACAAGTCAGAAAATTGGGGGCATCTGTAAACATGGGAAATGGCAGGTTCCTGTGTGAAGTCTGAAGGGCAACCTAGAAGTCATGGATCAACAGGTCGCATTGACCAGCATCGATGATCTCTCAAGTGAGGTCTCTATATGCTGTGGAAGAAACGTCAAACCAAGTATGATCATAGTGATGAGTAGGAAAGAAAAATGTATCTGCACCTATATCTTCCTCTCCAAGGAGTTGCCTCCAGATAATGTTGGCATTGTGTTCCCACATGTCTTTGACATCTGTAACACTAAGCCCTTCCAGTTCTTGTTCTCTTTATTGATGGGACTTCTTTCTAAAGGGCGATAGTCAATACTCTGCTCCTAGTCACCACAGGCCTATGAGTACAAAAGTATTCTCAAGTGAAGTCTTTGTTCCACACCCACATAACAGATCATGTAATGAGCCAGAGAACTTTCAAGTAAATGTGTAGTACTAGATAGTATATACCTATGCCACTGACAACCCAAGATTCCAATCATAGTCCAAGATGGTGTGGCTCTATATCCAGGACATTGCAAGCAAAATTTTCAGCTTTCTTAGTGAAGAAAAGTTTTGGCTCAGCATGGTCCTCAACAGACCCTTGGATAGCAATAAAGAAGCCTTCCATTCTGGTCTGTGCACAGAGGGCAGTCCACTTGAGAGTGGTTGATCAGTAAATGTGATAAAAAAATAAAAACAAGTTACCTCCTTATCCATCTTCACAAATGCACTGGTGACAACCTGATTGATGGCCTTGGGGTTGGCACATGCCACTAGAGTTTTTGCATCACAAGCCTCTTGAAGCTTTGCTGTGAGTTCCCACTTTTGAACTGGTGTGAGTATCTTGCATTCATCAAGCAGGGCATCTTTGTATGTCTTGACAAAGATGGGAAGCTTGAAGCAGTCACCATGTTCCCATCCACCATATGATGAGGCCCAGGAAGGAGGGAACTGATACGGCAGTGTCACTCAAACAAAACAGAAGTGCTTGGATGTAAAGTCTTGAGCATTTGTCTCGACGCAGAGTCAAAGACAAGTGGGACACAAAGTCCGCACACGAAGGTTCCAAGACAAAAAAGAAAAGGGAGGCGTACTTAGTTGGTAGGGAGAAAGGTTGGATGAAGTGTAGTCCCAGTGAGGCAAGGAGTTATCCTTAAATCCTACCCTGGGAAGTAGAATCAAGTAGATAAGACTGGGGAAACCAGTCGACTATGTACATGGGTTTATATAGTTGTAAGTACCGTGCACGGACCATGCAGTGTGTATCGTATCGTCCAATGAGAAAAAGAGTAAGGGGATCGTATGATGCGAGGATCGCGTATCTTGAGTCATTGTCTATGTGTCAATGGGAAAGGGAGATAAGGAAGATGCCGGGCCAATGGCAAAAGAAGAGCAGAAGATAAGGTATCGGCCAATCGGCAAGTGCTGGAGTGGTCACATGTGTCAGATCACGTGACAGAAGGAAGTTTATACTGACATAGGAGCGTACCAAAAGGGGAACGTCACGTGATCGTGTGAAAGAGTCACGTGACACAAATTACATGTTGGTGCTCGCCTTTGAGGGCTGAGCATAGCGAAATGGTTTATTAAGTAAAAAGTTCGATGAGGAATGATAGAATCATAACAGGAACAGTCTAAAAAAACTGTTATGCAGGTGCAGAACAAAGACCTCACTTGTGATCCTTTCATACTCATAGAGTTGTCAACATCTAGGAGCAGAGTATTGACTATCGCCTATGAGGGAGAAGTCCTGGTAAGTGCAAGAGATGGAAGACTGGAAGGGCTTAGCACAGGAGGTAAGTCAAGTGACCTTCTTCAGGAGCGAAGACTTTGCAGGCAGAAATGTGTAGAATTAGCTGAGGAGCTATCTACTACAAGTCAACCCTTTATATACTAGGGGGGTTACCATAAAGGGATGACACATAAAAGGGAATCAACAAGACATGTCGCGTCACATGTATTGTAAAAGGAAATCAATGAATGACACATAAAAGGAAATGTATGCATAAAAGAAAATGTGGAATCCCATGTCCAAGAAAGGAATCAGAGTTCTGTTGTCCAAAAGGAGACATGGAGTCCTGCTAAGTATAAGAGGAAAGAGGATAAATGGGACTTCCTGAATGAAGCAAGTCAGAAGTTCAGGGGCATCTGTAAACATGGGAAACGGCGGTGTTCCCATGTGAAGTCTGAAGATAACTTAGAAGTCATGGATTACATGATCATATTGACCTGCATTGATGATCTCCCAAGTGAGGTCTCTATACACCATGGAAGAAATGTCAAACCAAGTGCAATCATAATAATGAGTAGGAAGGAAAAATGTATCCATGTCTGTATCATCTTCTCCAAGGAGTTGTCTCCAAATGATTTTGGAGTCACATTCCCAAGTATCTTTGAAATCTGTAACATTAGATCCCTGCTCAGAAGAATGATTCACCAAATCATTATCTTCAGATGTGCTCATCGTCGAAGTCTGGCTGAGCATCATCATCAATAAGTCATCAGGTCTGGTGAGGGTGGCAAGCTCTGTCAAGAGGACAGTTCCAGGAGAGGTGTCCTGGGGAGATGTGAAGACAGTGGGTGCATTGATAGTGGGGGCATCCCAATTGGAGGTGGCCAAGGGAGCCACAACGATAGCAAGAATGGCATTGAGGAACTCATCGGCAGATGGGAGGGGGGACAGGGAGTGGGTTGGGGGAGGAGGGAGTGGTGGTGGGCTCAGTGAGCTCGGCAAGGGTAGTGAGGAATTGTCTAACCTCCCCAAGGTCAAGCATAGGGGATGTTCAAAGATGTGATTAGGATCTAGGAGATCCCAGATGGGGCACATCTGATCCAGGTGTGGGTTGTCAGAGAAGAGGTTGGTGGTGGGAAGAATATGTGGGAGGGGTGGCATCAGCAGAGGGTAGGGCAGTGGTGTCCAACTCATCAGGTCAGATAGGGTAGGTAGGGATGGGGGCAGGTAAAATAGGTCAGGCAACGGGTAGAGACGAGTGGTCTGTCCCAAAGGGTAGCTCTGAGGGAGCTTGTAGGATGATATATAGTCCTATCATTCAAGGGGTGATAGGCTGATGAGTGTGGTGCAGAGGAGGGGTTGGAGGTTGTTGGCAGGGAGAGAGGATAAGAAGATTCCAAATCCAATGGCATGAAGGTCATTGAGTATAAGGCCTCCAGTACCCTGTAAGGAATAGGAGAGGGCTGCCACCCAAGATTCTCCAAGTTGGATGGGAGATCAGAGTTGTATCTCCGATGAGAGGAGCAAGTTGCAGAATGCCTGGAGGAGGATGGGGATGACTGGTGATTCAGAGGATAGGGGAAGGCACAAGAGTGTGAGGGAGAGCAGTGAGGATGATATGACGGAGGCATAGAGGACATTGCAATGGAAGCATGAAAGTCTATCTGGAAAAATCGGAATAGGATCTAAAGTAGAGAGGAGAGCATCCAATGGGATTTCCAAGTACACAGAAGGAGATGGTGGAGGGGTGGTGGGCATAGAAGAGTGAGAGGGAGAAGAATGGGAATGACGATAGAAAGACTCAAGAATTGTTCCAACCATCCACCTCAGCCATCCAGCCAGAGTAGGTGGTGCTGGTGGAGTAGCAGAGTACAGGGGTGTTGATGTCATGGGGGGAAACAATTCTGATGGAGATTCCATGGGGAGTGACATGGAGGACGAAAAAGAGGGCGTCATGAGAGTGGCAAAGATGGAGTAGAAAAAGAAAAGGGTGAGGGCAGAGAGGATGATAAATATGATGAGGGAGAAGGTGATTTTGATCATGTAGGAGGGATGCGAGATGGGGGAAAAGCCTTCAGGTGAGAGGCTTTATATAGATTCAGGATAGTCTTGGCATGTACCAAATTGGATGGCAGTTCCCACATGTTGTCAGAGGAGGGATAGCCTTTCCATTTGATAAGGAACTACAGATTCTGTGCAGAACCCCAATGTCCCATGATAGCTTTGACTTTGTATTCTTCTTCTGATCCAAGAAGATCTGGTGGTGGTCATGAGAAGTTAGGGCTGTGCTTGTTGGTTTCCTGATAAGGAGATAGAAGGGAGGCATGGAAGATGTTGTGTATCTTCCAAGTGGGGGGAAGAGTGTTGATTAGAACTGGAGAGGGGAAAGTGCAGGAGTGGAACTTAAGGGTGAAGGGATAGGGGTGTAGGAAGGGGTGACATTCAAGAGGGGTCCTTGTCTAGTATCAGAGGAGGGGACTTGAGAGGATCTGGCTACTCATCATCTAGGTTGAGTAGGGGAATGCAGAGTGGAGGTTCCAGAAGGTCATGTGGACTGATAAGGATTGGAGTATGGGGAAGCAGCAGGTGGTCATTCATCGTCAGATGAGTCCTCTTCTGGAGATCCCATGCGTAGTAGCAGGGATCAAGGGATGAGCTAATTCTTTTGTTATGTGAGTGCAGAACAAAGACCTCACTCATGATCCTTTCATACTTGTAGAGTCATTGACATCTAGGAGCAGAGTCTTGACTAAAGCAATCGAACCAGGCAATTGCTCTCATCTCTAATCACCTAAGTGACTAGGCTTTCACACAGCAGAGTGAAAGGGCAGAGGTTATGGACACTAAAAGAGAGAGAACTCACTAGTGCTTGATCAAGGTGGATCAATAGAGCAGAGTGGTCCTTTGTGAGGTGTGAAGTATGGAGGGAAAGCGACTGAGGATCGCTGTATAGATATCTGGTTAGAGAGCTCTGAGGGAGACACTCTGTCTTATATACTGTACAGGGAGTACATATATAGTAAATGGTCTTATCTATCTAGAAAGGCTGTGAATGTCCTGATAGGACGATAAGCAAAGATAACAAGAATAGAGAGATAAGTTATCTCTATATAAAATACTGTTATCTGCCAATGGATAAGTTATCTGCTATCATATGAAATAAGAAGACATGATAGTGGACAAGGGTGTTTGTCAGAATGTTCTAGGGTTGCACCCTTCATATCTATTTGATATGAGTCTAGAACATCAGAATCAATCTATGGATTGTTCCATCTGAGAAATGATAGATTGGATTAAAGATCAATCTAAGATCAGGGTATCTGGAGATGAAGATCTGAAGATGAAATACCACTGATCTTGACATTGACTTTCACCCGTGAGGGAGAAGCCATGGTAAGTGCAAGAGATGGAAGACTGGAAGGGCTTAGTGCAGGAGGTAAGTCAAGCAACCTTCTTCAGGAGTGAAGACTTTGCAGGCAGAAATGCATAGAATTAGCTGAGGAGCTATCTACTACAAGTCGACCCTTTATATACTAGGGGGGTTACCATAAAGGGATGACGCATAAAAGGGAATCAACAAGATGCATTGCATTGCATGTATTGTAAAAGGAAATCAATGAATGATGCATAAAAGGAAACATGCATAAAAGGAAATGCAGAATCCCATGTCCAAGAAAGGAATCAGAGTTCCATTGTCCAAAAGGAGACACAGAGTCCCACTAAGTATAAGAGGAAAGAGGATAAATGGGACTTCCCAAATGAAGTGAGTCAGAAGTTCAGGGGCATCCATTGATACGAAGTAACACTCAAATAACCAAAAGAAGATAAAAGAGAGAGTGCACCGGTTTCTAAGGGCGCACCGGCGACGAAAGCGGCGAGGAGGGAGCGATGGAAATCGTGTAAGGGTGAAATGTTGAGGTGAAGAGTAATCCCAGTGAGGCGATGAGCTATCCTTAAATCCTACCCTGGGAAGTAGAATCAAGTAGATAAGACTGGGGCTTCCAGTCGCAAACTGTCTACCTTATATACATGCGGAGACCGTGCACGGACCAAGCGGTGCATATGCTATCGTCCAATGATAAAAGGGGAAGAGAAATCGTACGATGCGAAGATCGCGTATCCTGAGTCATTGTCTATGAGTAAAGATAAGAATGATAAGGACGGGCCAATAGCAAAAGAAGAGCAGAAGATATGCTATCGGCCAATCGGCAAGTGCCGGAGTGGTCACGTGTGTCAGATCACGTGACTGAAGGAAGATTATACTGACATAGGAGCGTACCAAAAGGAGAGACATCAGGTGATCGTGTGAATGAGTCACGTGACACGAAGTACAGGTTGGGACTCGTCTTCGAGGACTGAGTCTAGCGAAAGAGTTCGTTCAATGGTAAAAGTTCGATGAAGAATGATGAGATCATAACATCCATAAATGTGGGAAACAGCAGTGTTCCCATGCAAAGTCTGAAGATAACTTAGAAGTCATGGGTTACATGATCATATTGACCCACATCAATGATCTCCCAAGTGAGGTCTCTATATGCCATGGAAGAAATGTCAAACCAAGTGTGATTGTAATAATGAGTAGGAAGGAAAAACATATCCATGTCCATATTGTCTTCTCCAAGGAGTTGTCTCCAAATGATTTCGGAGTCACATTCCCAAGTATCTTCAAAATCTGTAACAAAAACATCACCTGAGTTTGCTTCATGTAATTTTACCTTCAAGAATGCATTCTATGAATTGATGCAGCAATGGTCTCACAGCTTGGAATCTAGCAGGAGCTGTGTTCGCATCCATTTGGCAGACCTGATCATGACAAATATGCTGGTTAGTTGAATGATAATGAATGAACCATGCAAACCTACCATCCCTGCTTCTGCATGAGAATGCTCACCTCTTGTGTGAATGCCTCACATGTTTTACCAACATCTTGCATGAGTAGGAGATGGTGGGCATGCTGTTCTGCCTTTTGAGCACCTGTTAATTTAGCATGGATATGCTTACCACCAACCACTGAGGTGTGTGCCATTGTACCAGAGACTCAGATGTGATGAGAGTTGAGATGTGAGGATCAGATTCATAACCTTTTATATACATGGTATTTGTGGCATACAACATATAGGAAAATGGCCAAAGATCATCTGGTCACCTATCAGAATTACAGCAAGTCAACAAACAAATCTTACAGATTAATGTATGACACACCACTGAGTTTTCCTACAGTCATGAGTTGCCATTCTCATGATCTGAAGGATGAGGCCAAATAAATTTTCTGGGACACCATTCTTTGCCAGCTTCACCATCCAAGTGTCTAGCTCATACCCAGGTACCTGATAAATACATTGCCAAATCTCCTCAAGAGTAGTCAAACCAACATGATGGTTTTTGAGCAAGTTGTGGATTTCTTTTGTAATACAGTCATACCCTATCTCAGTGTCAATTGTGAGTGGCAGCAAAGGTGTCTATAGCCATGAGATAAAAGTTATTTGTGATGGCCTGTCCATTGTCCACTCCATGCAGTAAGGTTTGGGCTTGTATAGATCCTGCATGAGATGGGCCTGGGGATGGGTCGTGGGTGATTGGTGAAGTAGTAGCCTGGGCCAACAGCATTATGTGCTGGTTTAGTTCATGAACCTTGACTGAGAATCATGGCATTTGACTTGGTAGGAGTAGGACAGCCCCTCTTGACATGCAAAACAGGTCATATGGACATCACTTCAGTGTCCTTGAGGACAGTGGCTGGCTTAGGAGCTGCTAAATGGCCCTTTTTAATGTGTGAAGCAGCTCAACATGCAGTCACCACCTCAACATCTTTGGGAGTAATGGCCTGGATAGACCTCCTTTTTGCCCTGCCAGGTTTGACAATGAAGACTGGAGCCATTGGAGGAATAGCAGGGGCCATCTCAGTGGCAACAACTCTTGCTGCTGAAGCAATCTGTGGATTGCACTGTATGGCTTTGTTAGTGTGATTCTTTACAACAAAGACTGGAGCCTTTTGAGGTCCATGTAAGGCACTGTTTGGAGTTGGTGACATTGAGTTCATCACCCTTGGCTCCACTTTTTCAGCATTCCCATGCACTCACAGACCCATTTCACTCTACATGTAGAACCCATCTCTGAGACCTCCTTGCACCTCTGCACCAGCCCTGAAATCCAAAAGCAGATAACAGCATATTGAAGCACTCTTTCAGGCCATCTTATGAACCACTTGAGAGGCCTCATGAGATGTTTGTGTGCTCACCATGCAATCTGACATACTCTCCCACACTTCCCTTGTGCATCACTTGATCCTCACTCAACCCTCTCTTGAGCCACTTGCAAGGACCTTAACATCTTCAGTGAGGCAGCTCCTTTTGTTTTGTTTTGTTTTGTTCTTGTCACTTCCATGTCACTTCCATATGCAGTCCTTCCACATGCAGTCCACTACATCATATGGTCCATCTCATGTTCCTGCGACATACTGCCTCTATGTGTAGTTGCTCTATTGCAACTAATGTCTGGTATGTCCCAACCACATATTACCTTGTCAGCTGAACACCACTACAATATCATACATTGTTGCAGTGTATACACTGCATTACACATACTGTTATCATAGTCTGTGGCAGCACAACACCAATATCCTGCCACTGATTGTACATCATCTTCACCACTCATGCCCCAGATGCTCCTTGCATGTTATCATACCCTACCACATTGTGACCTGTGAAATGGTTAGTTGTGAGTTTGCAACTCACTGTTTTTCCTTATTGAGTGTACTAGTAAACTTGTACTATTCCACTCTATGGTGCCACAGCCTGTGAATTGGTTGTTGAGAGATGAGATCTTGGCTATGATCTCATACTGGACTTATGACATTTCTAACTTCAGACTTCATCATTCATACATCATATGATCCAGATCATTCTAGATTCAGATCTAGATTGATACTGGTTCTAGAGTGGTTCTAGAACTGAGCTGAGTCACTATCATATTATTCATTTCAGATGATAGTGAGATAAGAGTCCTTTACACTATTGGATGATAAGGATATGTATTACATACATGATACAGTACGACCATATCTTTAGTCATTTCTCATGACTCATCCTTATCTCTTATTGTTCTTATCTCTCCATTCTCATTGGTAGATAAGAACCTCACATATGTACTGTATATAAGAGGGGACACATATGACAATTCCCCTCAACCAGTCAATTGACACTTCCATGTCCTTGGCTCATCCACTTGTCTTCACCTCTACTATTCCTTGATCTAGAACAGTGAGTTATTCTCCTCACAGTTCACCATAACCTTTGCCTCGACTCTTGCTTGGACCTTCCATCCTTGCATCATAGTCAAACCTCATTCCTCAGATGAGAGATTGAGAGAGTAGGGTAGCTCCTATCTCTCTATTGGTCATTTGTGAGCTTGTAGTTTGGATGCCACTGACATCCCTCTCAACCCATGCATTCACTGTCGGACAGAGTATTCACAGTCATTGAGAATGCATGCCTGCTTCAACCGAAGTGTATTGCCAGCAAGCACAGACAGCACATTTTCTCAGGCCAGCAAGAATGGGAAAAGTAGCATGGCTTGAAAAGGGTAGCACAGCTGGACAGGAGGACCCATTTCATTGGCTGGCCACTCGTTTTCCCACTCATGACCCATGTTGCATGTCTACAGACTACCATGTATATATATATACAATACATTTGTATGTACTGGTTCTACACTATAATACGAATCACCATTTATTTTGCTTGTTGAGGCATCTCAGGGTTCTGTTTGACATATCCCTCATTCAGAAGCAGTCCACTGATAAATTGTTGCACATATATGAGGACAAGAGCTAAGTGGACAGGCACACACATATACCAGCTAAGAAATCTAGGACAAGATCATCAGAAGACTCACAGGACTATGGACAAGTAACAATGTCATCAAGATTAGGAAGAAGCTAGGTGGTACAAGAAGCATAAGGATAACACAAAGATTATCATGATGGCTATAGAAAACTATAGTGTAGTCACTACAGAAACTACAGTAGAAGCGACCGCTCTAATGTCTGCTTATGTAATCTACCAACCCCTGAATCTATAGGAGTTGACCCAATTTTAGATTAACAACAATGGCAAGAAGTTGCAGACTGCAAGAATTACAAAGAATAAGCATAACAAGAAGTTATGCATTAAGAAAGAGCAAGAAGTGGTCAGACAGCACAGTACAGTACAAGAATATCACAGACCAGGTTCCACAGTGTGTCGTGGCCCTGGGGGATCCAAAGAGGGCAGGAAGTTGGAGAGTGATGGACTTCACGAAGGATGAGGAAGGGGTCCAAGGTGGTGGGGATCAACATATGCCAAAGGATAATGTGGCCTGCTTTGTCACCTGTCAGAGAACTCACTTCTGCCTCCATGAGGAAGTACCATACCATAAGTCCCATGAGGATCACTGTGATAGGTGTTACACTTAAGCCCTGAGCTGTAGTGCCAACAACAAGGGTTCTTCTGATGTCGCTGACTTGCAATGAGACCAAGCATAATCTCTACATCATAGGGATCAACCAGAAGGAATGCCAAGACTTCTGGTATTGAGGAGGTGTCATAGGGGCACACCAGTACAACAACCAACCTGATGATCAAAGGGTGACTTAGAACTACTAACTGATGGTGCAACCAACCCATCAGAGAGGAGCCACTTCTCAGGGAGAAATGCATAGAATTAGCTGGGGAGCTAATATAGAAAGTATGTAGGTTTATATACTGTTTTTGTGGTTATTTAGGGTAGGTTCTAAAAGCACATAAAAGAGAATCAACAAGATGTGTAGCATGTAAAAGGAAATGTCCAAAAGGAATAGGCAGAACTCTGAGAGGATAAAAGGGGTAGGGGAGACAAGTCCAAGGGCACAATGTTCAGGATAGAGCATGAGGTGGTGAACATGAGGTGCTGTGGTGGAGTTTGTGAAATGAAATAGAAAGACACGAGCTGGGCTAAATGGAGAAGTCCAAAAGCAAGAGCATAGCCAGCTTGGAAGGTTCCTTTGGCATGTATGTAGAGTCAGCAGTGATATCTTCTGAGTCACATCAAGTCATGAGATGGTCAGATGACTGATCATGTGATTTGGAAGTCATGTGACCTTATAATCCAGAGTCAAGGTGATAGAGAGGAAGTGAGTGATACAAAGTAGCACTCAGCAAACTAAGAGAAGAGAGAAGAATGAGCATGCTGGGTTCTAAGGGTGCACTGGCAATGAATGCGGCAAGGAGCAAAAGGTGGAACTTGTGTAGAGGTGGTATGTTGAAGTAGGGGGGTCCAAGTAAGACTGTGGAGCTATCCTTAAATGCTACCCTTAGAAGTGGAATCAAGTAGATAAGACTGAGGAATACCAGTTGCAATGTCCCTACTTATATAGTGTCTGGCAATGTAATGCACACAGACCATCTACTGTAAAAGGAATGACTAAATAAGGTCATCACTGATAAGGTGGAAGTCTGGTAAATCATAAAAGGAAATATTCATGCGGTTGATGCATATCTTGAGTCATCATCTATGAGTCAATGGGAAAAGGAGATAATGGAGAGTGCCAGGCCAATGGCAAAAGAAGAGCAGAAGATAAGTTATTGGCCAATCAGCA
>JBBPMU010000902.1:0-12536 GCA_038090475.1 Wakefieldia striispora | reverse complement strand
GTCCCATCGTATCGTATGAGTAATACATATCCTTATCGTCCAATAGTATAAAGGACTCTTATCTCACTATCATCCGAAATGAATAATATGATAGTGACTCACCTCAGTTCTAGAACCGCTCTAGAACTGGTCTCAATCTAGATGTGAATCTAGAATGGTCTAGATCATATGACGTATAAATGATGAAGTCTGAAGTTAGAAACGTCATATGTCCGATATGAGATCTTCATAGAAGTCTCATCTCTCAACACCAACCTATGCATCAATCGAAGAAACTGCCTTCTATGAGCACATCGAAACAGATTTTGATACCACTCTCCTAGGAAGGATGAGTGAGACCCCCTATAGCGCTTTCATCGAACCCATACCCAATGAAGTAGACTTTGATTCAGATATAGCAGAACATGGTTGAGATGGCCCATCTGACCCTATGGACATTTCTCCAGATATTCAGCCCATTCTCAGATGCAGGAATTCCTTCTCTATCTGAGGAATTGCCTGCAGACACTGCTCTTACAGGTAGAAAGAACACCAGAAAGAGAAGACAGCCAAAGAAGACCACCTTCACTGTCGGAGGTCTAGTAATGGGTAAAGCTCTTCCTGGCATACCTGCCTCAGAGCTTCCGCTTCCATCAAAAGCAAGATCCCCTTGGGATTTTTATGAACCCATAAACTTGGCTAGACAACACACGAAACATCATGTAACACGTATGCAATCACATACACCTTCTGAACAGAGAGACGATGTAGTGTTCCCAACTGATGAATCTAATATCTCTTCTTTGCTGTATACAGTCAGAACTTCCACCAAACACCAAACTGGAGATTGCTGGATGATCGATAGTGGTTGCACAGACCACATCTCACCTTATTTGAACAATTTTGCTCATCTTGGAACAAATACCAGATCAGCAACTGTTGTCAACGGTTCCTCAACTTCTTTATACAGACCAGGCACAGTTATCATCCATCAAACGATCTACCACCCTTCCCTCTCCATGATGTTTGGTATGCACCTCATGCTGCCCACAGACTTCTGTCTGTACCAATGTCGACATCACATGGCTATAAATGCAACATTGAAGGCGAGACAACAGTAATTTTGAACAGCGATGATTCTCTGGTAATACAGGCCACTGCTTTATTTCTAGAGAACAATCTCCACTGGTTTCAGTCATCACAGATTACTCCAGGGCAGATTGCATCATTTATGGGAAATAATTCTTTTTCGATATGGCAACTTTGCATGGGACACTGCTTGAAGAATGCTCTTTGACATCTTCATTCCCATTCCACTGGTGCACCCACCATTATCCTCCCTGTTTCCAATACTCCCTGTAAAGGATGTGCAGAAGGAAAGATGATGGATCGGTCATTCAGATCATTTTCAAAGTGTTCAGCTTGTCCTCTCACACTTCTTCACACAGACCTAATGGGACCTTTTCCTACCGAATCTAGATTCCAGATATGATATGTCCTTACCTGCATCGATGACTACTCTGGCTTTGCCACTTTAGCTTTCCTCTGGGAGAAATCCCAAATGTTACAACATATCAAGGTGATTTTTACCTTTCTCGAGACTCAACTTGATCTTCACATCCAATCTGTACGTTCAGACCGAGGAGGAGAATACATGTTGAATGACATCCAATTGTTCTTCATGTCTAGAGGCATTAAACATCAGACCTCTGTCCCTCATACTCCTGAACAGAATGGACGTGCTGAAAGATTCAACCACACCTTGATGGAGAAAGCGCAAGCCATGCGGCTCCATACCTGTCTACCTAGGATCTTCTGGCAAGATGCCCTAGAGACTGCACTACACGTGTATAACAGACAGCCCATGAGACGACTCTCATGGAGAACACCCTATGAAGCCATGTACAACTTGAAGCCCAACGTTTCCTATTTTAGGATCTTTGGTTCAAAAGCATACATCTTTGTACCACCCGAACAAAGACAAGATAAACTCTCTGTGAAAGCAGAAGAGATGATCTTTATTGGATATGAACCTCATACCAAGGGATGGAGATTTTGGTCAGTACCAAGACATAGAGCCATAGTTGCTATGCAAGTGACCTTTGATGAAGAACACTTCCCATATTGTTCAAAAGCAGACAAAAACAAACCTTTTCTGATTCATGAAGATACTCCAGCAAGCATCCCTGATACAGAAGAACAGACTACTGAGGCCTTGCAACCCCCAGCTAGACATGACACTGTTCTTGTTATCCCACCAGGAAGAGAAAGTCCTCTGAGGACAAGATCCTCCATACCTCCTTCAATCAAGGAAGAATCACCCTGGGATCTCGGACTTCCATCGATCTTCAATCCTGTTGATCCTGATAGACCAGAAGACGATTATGATAATCCTCCTTCTTGACATCCTACCTCTCCACTATTTTTCCCCACCAGTTCCCCAGAAGCTCCCACACAAGAAGAAGAACCTATCCATCATGAATCACCTTTATCTCCATTGTCTCCACTTTCTCCCTCACCTCTTCATCAACCGATCAAGAGAGAAGCGACTCCTATTAGTCATCACTTTCAGGATGCACAACAACAATGGAGAGATTATGATGATATGCCTCAGCATAAACGAAAGAAAACTACTTTCAGAGACATATGGGATCTACCTTCAGTAGGACCTTCAAATTGGTTTCCTCCACAACAACGACAAGAACCTCTTGTTGAATTCCGTCAAGCTCCACACCAGGACAGGCGAACCAATATTCAAAGAGAGACCTTCTGACAACAAACCACTCAAGTCCATCAACCTCAAATTCTCCCTGATAATGCCTATGGCACTCAACCACCTATTGAGATTGAGAGAGATATTCAAGCTGGAAGAGAACCAATTCAGGAGGAATCTACTACTACCATCAAACAAGACGAGAATATGGAAAAACTGTTTACCAATGAGTGGATATGTCACATGCTATCTCAAGCTGTGATGACTATACCGAAACAGTATAGAGATGTCCAGAAACTTCCAAAGGATGATCAATTGCAATGGCAAACCACCATGGAAGGTGAATACAAGTCACTCATTGAGCGACAAGTATGGACTTTAACAGACCTTCCAAAGGGACGCATACCAATCAAAGAGAGATGGGTATTTGCTGAGAAGCACGATGGCAGAAAGAAAGCCCGCTTTGTAGCCAAGGGCTACACCCAAATCTTCAGAATTGACTATGAAGACACCTTCGCTCTGGTCACTTGTTTTGAAACCATTCATCTACTTCTAGCCATTGCATGCTTAGAAGACTGGGAGCTGGAAGCTCTTAATGTTAAAACTGCATACCTCTATGGGCAGTTAGACGAAGAACTCTATATGGTTCAGCCTGAAGGATTCATTGTCCATGGAAAAGAGAATAAGGTTTGTAGGCTTAGATGTTCAATCTATGGCCTGAAGCAGGCTGCGCTTCAATGGAACAAGCAGCTAGATGGAACCCTACAAAAGAAGATGGGTTTCAAACGTCTTTTCACAGATCCTGGAGTTTATTACAGGAAACAAGGAAAAGACATCACCATCATTGTTTTCTATGTGGACAACGCACTGTTCATGGGAAACAACCTCAAACTCATCCGCTCTCACAAGAAAATGTTCATGAATCAATGGGAATCAAAAGATTTGGGTACAGTGACTGAATACCTAGGCTTTAGGATTGTCCGCAATTGTAAAAAGAAAACTTTATGATTAGACCAAACTCCATACACCCAAAAGGTTGTGGAGCACTTCGGACAAGTCAATGCTAAACAAGTATCGATGCCCTTACCTGCCGGGTACAACCCAAAACCCTCAGAAGAGGAGACTACCACAGAACTTCGTTCTTGGTATCAATTGGTCATCAGATCATTGTTATACATCATGCTAGGAACAAGACCAGACCTTGCCTTCTCTGTTATCAAGATGTCCCAGTTCTCAGCAAATCCTACAGAAGAGCATTTGCAGAAGGTGATCTATATCATTCACTACCTTTCCCACATGACATCATACAGAATTACTTTTGACACCAAAGGCCTTTCAAACGGCCTTCTAGCATATTCTGACACAGACTGGGCTGGTGATATTGAAACTTCTAGATCCACCACTGGTTATGCCATCTTCCTTGCAAATGGCATTTGTTCATGGCTGTCTAGGCGACAGAAATGAGTTTGTCTTTCTTCCACAGAAGCTGAATATTGTGGAATGACCAAGTGTTGCAAACAACTCCAATGGATACACAACTTACTCAAGGAGATCCAAATCTCTTTACCTTCCATTCCACTCTGTGTTGATAACCAGGGTGCAATATTTCTAGCTTCGAATCCTGCTCAAGAAGGATGTACCAAACATGTTTGCATCCCTGAACATTACATCCGTGAAGCTGTCCTTCACAACAAAGTGGAACTTTTCTATGTTCCTACAGATCAGCAATTCACAGATATCTTCACCAAGAATTTGGGCAAGATAGCTTTCGAGCATGGAAGGAAGTATCTCTCCCTCTACTGATTCATAAATTGAGAGATGAGATATCAATGATGATCTCATACCGGACTTATGATGTTTCTAACTTCAGACTTCATCATTCATATGTCATATGATCCAGATCATTCTAGACTTAGATCTAGATTGATACCGGTTCTAGAGTGGTTCTAGAACTGAGGTGAGTCACTATCATATTATTCATTTCAGATGATAGTGAGATAAGAGTCCTTTACACTATTGGATGATAAGGATATGTATTACATACATGATATGATACAACCGTATCTTTAGTCATTTCTCATGACTCATCCTTATCTCTTATTGGTCTTATCCTTCCATTCTCATTGGTAGATAAGAACCTCACATATGTATATAAGAGGGGACACATACGACGATTCCCCTCAACCAGTCAATTGACATCTCATGTCCTCGACTACTCCATTGTCTTCACCTCACCCTTAGTTCCTTGATCATTAGAACCATGAGTAATTCTCCTCACAGTTTGACCATAACCTCTGCCTCAACTTTGCCTGGGACTTCCACCCACTGCATAAACAGTTGAACCTCGTTCCCTCAGATGAGAGATTAGAGAGTTGGGTAGCTCCATCTCTTTACACTGTGTTTATCAGGATGGTACACATTTTCATCAGGAGTGTAGAGACTTTGCTTTCAATGACTACCCTATAGCTCCTGGCTACCAAGGCTACTTATCTGTAGCACCCCAGTTATGACAAGCCTTTGCCAGAGAAAGATGTTACACTTAAGCCCAGTGTTATGCAGGTGTGGAACAAAGACTTCACTCGTGATCCTTTCATACTCATAGTGTTGTCAATGACTAGAAGCAGAGTATTGGCTATTGCTCACTCATGAGAAGCCCTAGTAAGTAACAAGAGATGGAAGACTGGAAGGGCTTAGCGCAGGAGGTAAGTTGAGCAACCTTCTTCAGGAGTGAAGACTTTGCAGGCAGAAATGTGTAGAATTAGCTGAAGAGCTATCTACTACAAGTTGACCCTTTATATACTAAGGGGGTTACCATAAAGGGATGACACGTAAAAGGAAATCAACAAGATGTGTCATGTCGCATGTATCATAAAAGGGAATCAATGAACAACGCGTAAAAGGAAACATACATGTAAAAGGAAATGTGGAGTCCCATGTCCAAGAAAGGAATTGGAGTCCTGTGTCCAAAAGGAGAAGTGGGGTTCCGCTAAGTATAAAAGGAAAAGAGATAAATTGGACTTCTCAAATGCAATGAGACAGAAGTTCAGGGGCATCCATAAATGTGGGAAACAGCAGTGTTCCCATGCAAAGTCTGAAGGATAACCTAGAAGTCATGGATAATAGGGTTGTACTGACCACTATCGATGATCTTCCAAGTAAGGTCTCTATACACTGTGGAGGAAAGATCAAACCAAGTGCGATCACAGTGATGAGTAGGAAGGAAAAATGTATCTATGTCCACATCGTCTTCACCAAGGAGTTATCCCCAGATGATTTTGACGTCTCATTCCCAGGTATCCTTGAAATCCGTAACACCCAAAGGCATAGTGCCAACAATGATGGTTCTTCTGGTGTCAAAGATGCACAATGAGACCAGGCATAATCTCCAGTACAAGGAGATTGACCAGGAGGAATGCTAAGACTCCTGGGATAGAGGAGGTGTCATAGGGGCACACCAGTACAATGACCAACCTGATGGCCAAAGGGTGACTTAGATCTACAGACTGATGGCACAACCAAACCATCAGAGAGGAGCCACACTTCATGGGAGAAATGCATAGAATTAGCTGGGGAGCTAATACAGAAAGTATGTAGGTTTATATACTGTTTTTGTGGTTATTTAGGGTAGACTTTAAAAGCACATAAAAGGGAATCAACAAGACATGTAGTGCGTAAAAGGAAATGTCCAAAAGGAATAGATAGAACTCTGAGAGGATAAAAGGGGAGAATGGGATAAGTCCGAGGGTGTGATGTTTGGGATGGGGCATGAGGCAGTGAACATGAGGCACTGTGGCAGAGTTTGTGAATGAAATAGAAAGACATGAGCTGGGCTAAATGGAGAAGTCCAAAAGCAAGAACATAGCCAGCTTGGAAGGTTCCTTTGGGGCATGTGTAGCATTGGTGGTGGTAACTCTGAGTCATGTTGAGTCAGGTGATAGTCAGGTGACTAGTCATGTGATCAGAATGTCATGTGACATCATGTCAGAGTTGGAGCTGTGTTGAGAGAGTAGTCATGTGATATGCCAGTGGAGAAGTCACGTGATGTGAACTTGAAGGATCCTAGAAAGAAAAGATCTAGACAGAAAGAAAAGGAAAAGATGGGCCATGTCTTTAGGCAGTCTGGAGGCGTGGGAAGTCCCAGTTTTCATAGAAAACCATAACATTAGATCCTTGCTGAATAAGGAATGATGACCACATCATTCAAATCTCTTGATCTATTGGTTGGAATAGAGAGTGGTGGTGATCCAGTTGATTCAATGAAGAAGACCAGAGTATGGGTAGAGTGAAATTGTAGATCCTGCCATTGCTGCACATTAATGCTTGATTCAGGAGTAAGAATTCGAAGGTTCTGGTGGGAGATCACATCTGGAGGGTGGGGTCAGTTTTAGCTTGATGACATGGAGCACTGTAGTCATAGAAATCATCCAGGGAAGAGGGAAAGACTAGACTCTGCTGTTGCTGCACAGTAATGCTTGATTCAGAGGGGTCAATCCAGGTCTGGCTCAGTCACTCTGAGTCCAGTCAGGGTAGTCTGTTGGTAAGAAGGGATGTTTGTTGTGTTGAATGGGGATAGGAAGTCTGAGTCTGAAACACCAGTTAGGGAGTAAGGATATCAGGAGTTCACAGCAGGTTATGAGGGTAGTCCAGTTGTTCTGGGAGGATGTCTGATCACTTTGGAGAAGGGAAGTGGGCAGGATAAAGTGTCTGGTCGCTCCAGACAAGTGGATAGGGGTGAAGTCAGATGAGAGATAGGGGTATTCTGGTTGCTCCGGAAGGGTGTCCAATTGCCTTGGAGAAGGAGAATGGTGGCTTATCAAGGGTTAGATTCGTGTAGTTGAGTACCTTCCTTTGCTCGTTTCATAGCAGATGTGCTGAGGGGAGCAGTTTATGCCATGCTAGGGGCAAGAAGAGCAGTTTATGCCATGCTAGGGGCGAGGAGAGCAGTTTATGCCATGCTAGGAGCAAGGAGAGCAGTTTTAAGCCATGCTGAGGGCCTTGGTTCAATCTGAAAAGTGTGGGGAAGTGGGGTAAAGCAATCGGACCAAGTGATCACTTTTAGTCTCTAGACACCTAAGTGACTAGGCTTTTGCACAGCAAGGGTGAAAGGGCAGAGGTTATGGATACTAGGAGGAGAAGACTCACTAGTATTGATCAAGGTGAATCAAAGGTAGTGGAGAGACCCTTTGTGAGGTGTGAAGTATGTGTTACGGATTTCAAGGATACCTGGGAATGTGATGTTGAAATTATTTGGAGATAACTCTCTGGTGAAGATGACACAGACATAGATACGTTTTTCCTTCCTACTCATTCTTATGATCACTATTGGTTTGATCTTTCCTCTATGGCATATAGAGACCTCACTTGGGAGATTATTGATAGTGGTCAATACGACCCTATTATCCATGACTTCTAAGTTATCTTTCAGACTTCGCATGGGAACACTGCCGTTTCCCATGTTTATGGATGCCCCTGGACTTCTGACTCACTTCTACCAGGAAGTCCCATTCATCTTTTTTCCATTTATATTTAGTGGAACCCCACTTCTCCTTTTGGACATGGGACTCTGATTCCTTTCTTGGACATGGGACTCCACATTTCCTTTTATGTGTACATTTCCTTTTATGTGTCGTTTGTTGATTCCCTTTTATGATATATGTGACACGACACATCTTGTTGATTTCCTTTTACATGTCATCCCTTTATGGTAACCCCCTTAGTATATAAAGGGTCAACTTGTAGTAGATAGCTCTTCAGCTAATTCTATGCATTTCTGCCTGCAAAGTCTTTGCTCCTGAAGAAGGTTGCTTGACTTACCTCCTGCGCTAAGCCCTTCCAGTTCTCTGTCTCTGTTTGCTCACTGGGGCTTCTCTCTCATGAGCAATAGCCATATACTCTGCTCCTAGTCATTGACAACACTACGAGTACAAAAGGATCATGAGTGAAGTCTTTGTTCCACACCCGCGTAACAGTATGGAGGGGAGTGAACATAGTTCACTGTCTGGTTAGAGAGATCTGAGGGAGACTCTCTGTCTTATATACTGTACAGGGAGTACATATATAGTAAATGGTCTTATCTATCTAGAAAGGCTGTGGTGTCCTCATAGGATGATAAGTGCAGATAACAAGAATAGAGAGATAAGTTATCTCTATATGAAATACTGTTATCTGCCAATGGATAAGTAATCTGCTATCATATGAAATAAGAAGACATGATAGTGGACAAGGGTGTTTGTCAGAATGTTCTAGGGTTGCACCCTTCATATCTATTTGATATGAGTCTAGAACATCAGAATCAATCTAAGGATTGTTCCATCTGAGAAATGGTAGATCAGATCAAAGATCAATCTAAGATCAGGGTATCTGGAGATGAAAATCTGAAGATGAAATACCACTGATCTTGACACAGGGAAAAGTAGGAGGAAAAATGAAAAATTTGTGTGGAGATTGCTATTCAGGACTTTGGAGGCATCCTCAGTCCTTCATAGTGTGCTGAGCAATCTCAGAGACTCATGTGGTCGTCTCTATATCCTCTACATTCCTTCCTGAAATGTAAGAGTGTTGACCCCAACACTATATCTTTTACTAGTGTTTGAAGGTTGAGTTATGTAACCACCCAAAGACTGTAACTGAACTGGACCGTGACTGAGCATAACCAACTCATTGGTCATGGTTACAACCAGTTTGGTTACAGTTATGGTTACAGTCATGGCAAAGATTATAAAACTCAGAACTGACAAAAAACCAGTTCAAACCAGTCTTCAACACAAACCGACCACCTGGACTACATGTGTGACTACTCCAATACAACCTCCACTGCCTGCCTGCCCCACCCCTCAATTTCCACTAACTCTTCCTCCATCTGCTGAAAATCCTTGAACTCCTTGAGAGATACTTGATTTGAGTTGAGTGTTGCATGGTCGACAATGGTGCTGTGCCAAGCATGTTTCATAACTTGCAATTCTTCAAACCATTCAGACCTGAGTCTCGAATGCTGATCCATAGCAACCTCTGCTCCAGCTGAAAAAAGTCACTCACATGGCACAGAGGATGCTGGAACAGCACATACGTCTCATGCAATGAGCAACAATGTTGGATAGATAGCAGAATGAGTCTGTAGAATAATGAGTTTGGAGATGGTGAGGAACAAGGAATTCATTCATACCACCCACCAAGCAAGAATGTCCATGTCATCATTAACATTCTCCTCAACTATGGTTAGGTAACGGTGGAGCTCTTCATGCCACCCAAGCAAGCCACTACTCTGCTTGGCAGCATTCTCCATGAGAGCATGGTGATGTTGCTCGTACTCATCAGCCAAGGTTCCATGAGCACTGTCTGATGGCTGCATCTGAGCATTGGGTGATTTTTGTGTCGTGTCGATATGGGTCTCATTCCAATAGTGTGACATAGTATCCTCCATGATCTGCATCACCTTGTCATACCAGTTTTTGGCATGCTGATTGCCTCCAGCTCTCTCTTTTTCCTGTTCCTTGGCTCCTCCCCATGCCATCTTGATATAATCCATCTTGTAATAGGGATGAAGAACTAGAAATCATTAATATGATTGCTATGTTGTGGATATGAGGTCAACATACCGAGTGAGAGAACATAGACAGGTTTCTGGTCAAACTTGTTGTAATATTTACTGATTTTGTCAAGACCAGACTGGATCGCAGTTCTGTACTGGTCATTTCACATGGCATCCTTTTTTGTCTCCCATGCAGTCTGAAGTTCCTCGAGGGCGAGTATACCTCACCATAATGTTGGATGTTGGTCACTTGAAAAGTATTCTTGAATATCATTTGCATCCTAGCATGACTTGGACTGGTAAGTTAAACATAATTCAGATTTGTACTAGTAGTTATAAATCACTGAAATGATGTCATGTATGTTGTTCACATGTTCCCAGTCTGCTGTTTTGGAGGCAAAGGTGGTCCAGGGTATGTGCTTTACAACACCATTATGGTGGATTGTTGTGATGGGGCCAAAGAGCTCATCAGTGCCACTGACAAAGAGGTTGATGGGCTAAAACATGTTAGATGTAGAAAGAGCGAAATGAACTTGAGAACATACCTGACGTAGTTGATATGCACAGGCAAGCATGCCACTGGCAGTATCCCAATGGACATTGCTGTGTAATGGAATCGACAGTGGGGGGTCAATGCCACAATTGCCCTGTAGAGTTTGAAAGTATTCGATACATTGGCCACTGCATTGTATCTAGATGATCGGGTGTTGCTAGCATTGTCTGCAGTAATACAAAACAGCTTGGAAGGCTATTGAGAATGAATGGATGAGCACAAACATGCCTATAAAAAAATGCTGACCTGTGAGGACAATTTTCCAATCACTCCAGCACACTTGCAAAGAGCAACGAAGTAGTTGGCCAGATTCTTGCCTGTGTGTTGACCAGAGACTACACGAAAGCCAATCACTCTTGATCATAGTTCCCATGTTGCAGTCTTGGCATTGGAATTGATCCAGTGTGCAGTTATGCCCATGAAGCTGGCCTTCGTCTGCTCAACTGACCACATGTCCACAGTAGTTGACATGAGGCCAGAGTTTGAGGACTGCATCATTGAAAGTCAGTAGGCCCAGGCTCTTCAGTACAAATGAGTTCATTTGGTACTCATCTGAAGATCATCTTTGAGGTTGTTGAGGAACATGGTGAAAGCATTGTGGATGTAGGTTGTTACATCATGAGTAGATGGTAGGACAGCTCTGGTAGCATTTGGGTGCATCACTACCAAACAGTTGCAAAATGTAGCTTTGTCAGCCATGCACAGAGACTAAGGGCATCGTCAGCATCAATCATATGATAGTACACACAGCCTACACCTGGTCATCACAAACAACAAATTCAGCAACATGCTTCAAGACTTCTTCTCTTGAGAACACAAGTGGTCCCCTGGCTTTTTGGAAAGATCCACTCAATGTCATTTGCTGCAAGTCATCCGTCTTCTTTTTTTCTTTCTCCCATTCTCTCAGGATTTGTGGTGGGACTGCTCAATAATTCTCCTCAATACCCTGCTCACCACACTGTTCCTGGTACATTGCATAGTGGATCTGTATGTGGTGGCGGCATGATGAGTTACTACTGACATGAAAGGCTCATCACTTTCCATTTTTCTTCACAGAGTTCTCGTTGGCTCTGTACATACATAGGTGAGTCACCCATTGCTCAAATCCACCACTGCTTTGACATTCACCTACAAATCATGCACCACCTTCCTCTCAATGACTCAGCACTTCCATCTGTGTGGACAAACCGGACAACAACCCTCTCGGAAAAAACAGTAAGCAGGTCATCTGTATTTCCTTTCTTTGTTTGATGGAGCTCAGGATCTACAATGTCCAACTCATCTGGCCCTGTTATTGCCTATCCTGAGGTCAGTACATTCTTTTGATTCACATTAATTGGTCATTGTCACTCATGCCACGGCCATCCTCTAGTGGTTCTAAAGCTGTGTCCTCAAAACTTTCAGTGTCTGGATCCCTCTCTGCTGTGACCTCCTCAATGGTCAAATCAGCCTCCTTTTCTGACTCAACCTCTTTGATGGGTGCTGGTTGCCTCTGGTCATTTTGTTTGGCCCTTTTCCATGGTTGCTTTGAGGTGTGTCCACATTCATCAGCAAACTAACCCTCCTCTAGAAAGTCCTGGCCAGATTTGGACAGTCCTTGCTGGGACTGGACAGGACTGGCCAGATCTCCAGGATTTCCAGCTTCCTCCAACAAGGTACCTAACTGGTGGGACTTTCCCAGAAGATCCCAGAAGAGTCCAGTGTAGTCCAGCTGGCTACAGGTTGTCACAGAATATGACATGCTGGAATGGTCTGGGAATCTG